>JBBPBX010109415.1:0-11015 GCA_038048925.1 Garcialebias charrua | reverse complement strand
AAAATGGCCGCCTTCCCATTTATCGTACAACGTTGACGCCAGAGGGTTTTCTGTACGTCTTGGTGAATTGGACAAGTGTACCAAATTTCATGATCCTACGTGAAACTAAGGCCAATGCGGAGGGTAGTTTTAAATTTTCTAGGTGGCGCTCTTGAGCCGTTTCTTTTGAAATTTTGGCCACGCCCCCAAAATATGTAATCGTTCACCAGTCCTGACGAGTCTGCCAAATTTGGTGAGTTTTGGGATATGAAAAAGCTCCCAAAAGGCCAAACGTATTGTGACGGCGTTACGTCTGATTCGCCACATCGCCACGCCCACATGCTCCACCCAAAACAACCAGTCGTGGAAAGCTTGTTACAGCAACATGTCTTCGGTCACTGGACAGACCGTCACGCTGATTAGGTAACAGGTGTCCGATCGGGATGTTCAATGTACAACTGTACACTTCCTGTTGTGAGGGGGCGTGGCTTAATTATTGTCATGATTTGACCATTCAGTATTGCAGGGGACCGGATGTGGGTCAATCACTGAAGGTTTGATGTATTAGACTGTTTTCGTGTAGGTGCTATTAGTGTTTCGTTTGTGACGGCGTGACGGCTGATTCGCCACATCGCCACGCCCACATGCTCCACCCAAAACGGTCAGTGTTGGAAAGCTTGTTACAGCAACATGTCTTCGGTCACTGGACAGACCGTCCCGCTGATTAGGTAACAGGTGTCCGATCGGGACGTTCAATGTATAACTGTACACTTCCTGTTGTGAGGGGGCGTGGCTTAATTAATGTCATGATTTGACCATTCAGTATTGCAGGGGAGTGGTTGTGGGTCAATCACTGAAGGTTTGATGTATTAGACGGTTTTCGTGTAGGTGCTATTAGTGTTTCGTTTTTCATGGCGAGATGCCTAACTTTGAGGCCAGGCCACGCCCCTTCAGCATATATGAAAATGCGAGGTTTTGATCATTTGTTACTCCTGCATGTCTGAGTGATGAGTCTGCCAAATTTGGTGAGTTTTAGGGTATGATAAAGCCCCCAAAAGACCATTTCATTTTAGCTCCATTCATTTTCAATGGGAAAAAAATGGCCGAAAAGGCTAATTATTTCAAAAAGCGCAACTTGTAGCATTACCAAAAGTCATAGCTGGATTGTCCTGAGCGAGCTGAACATTTTGATATATGAATCGTTGAAATGGCACAAAAACTCTAGGAGGAGTAGGACGCCAAAAAACGTACGGATGGAAGATAGTAACATCTATAAAGAATAATAATAATAAATATAAACACAATCTCTATAGTGTGAATGCCTTGTTGGCATTCACACAACTAGAAAAACCGCATTTCCTGCGAAAATGCACGTGTGAATGCCTTAGCGCCGCTCCGCCCTTCTCGCGGCGACCGCGGGAAGTCCAGCTGGTCCACCCTGAAACACTCTCGTGCCTTTCCCGTACCCGTTCGGCACCCAATGCACGCACCCAATTTGGTCCACATTCCAAAATGGCCGCCTTCCCATTTATCGTACAACGTTGACGCCAGAGGGTTTTCTGTGCGTCTTGGTGAACTGGACAAGCGTACCAAATTTCATGATCCTACGTGAAACTAAGGCCAATGCGGAGGGTAGTTTGAAATATTCTAGGTGGCGCTCTTGAGCTGTTTCTTTTGCAATTTTGGCCATGTCCGCAAAATATGTAATTTTTCACCAGTCCTGACGAGTCTGTCAAATTTGGTGAGTTTTGGGATATGATAAAGCCCCCAAAAGGCCAAACGTATTGTGACGGCGTTACGTCTGATTCGCCACATCGCCACGCCCACATGCTCCACCCAAAACGGTCAGTGTTGGAAAACATGTTACAGCAACATGTCTTTGGTCACTGGACAGACCGTCACGCTGATTAGGTAACAGGTGTCCGATCGGGACGTTCAATGTACAACTGTACACTTCCTGTTGTGAGGGGGCGTGGCTTAATTATTGTCATGATTTGACCATTCAGTATTGCAGGGGACCGGATGTGGGTCAATCATTGAAGGTTTGATGTATTAGACAGTTTTCGTGTAGGTGCTATTAGTGTTTCGTTTGTGACGGCGTTACGTCTGATTCGCCACATCGCCACGCCCACATGCTCCACCCAAAACGGTCAGTGTTGGAAAGCTTGTTACAGCAACATGTCTTTGGTCACTGGACAGACCGTCACGCTGATTAGGTAACAGGTGTCCGATCGGGACGTTCAATGTACAACTGTACACTTCCTGTTGTGAGGGGGCGTGGCTTAATTAATGTCATGATTTGACCATTCATTATTGTAGGGGACCGGTTGTGGGTCAATCACTGAAGGCTTGATGTATTAGACAGTTTTCGTGTAGGTGCTATTAGTGTTTCGTTTTTCATGGCGAGATGCCTAATTTTGAGGCCTGGCCACGCCCCTTCATCATATATGAAAACATGAGGTTTTGATCATTTTTTACTCCCCCATGTCTGAGTGATGAGTCTGCCAAATTTGGTAAGATTTAGGATATGATAAAGCTCCCAAACGGCCATTTCATTTTAGCTCCATTCATTTTCAATGGGAAAAAGATGGCCGAAAAGGCTGAATATCTCAAAAAGCTAAAGTTGCAGCATTACCAAAAGTCATAGCCGGATTGTCCTAAATGAGCTGAACATTTTGATATATGAATTGTTGAAATCGCACCAAAACTGTGCGAGTAGTTACATGCCAAAAAACGTACGGAATGAAGATAGTAACATCTATAAACTGTAGATAATAATAAATATAAACACAATCTCTATAGTGTGAATGCCTTGTTGGCATTCACACAACTAGAAAAACCGCATTTCCTACGAAAATGCACGTGTGAATGCCTTAGCGCCGCTCCGCCTTTCTCGTGGCGACCGCGGGAAGTCCAGCTGGTCCACCCTGAAACACTCTCGTGCCTTTCCCGTACCCGTTCGGCACCCAATGCACGCACCCAATTTGGTCCACATTCCAAAATGGCCGCCTTCCCATTTATCGTACAACGTTGACGCCAGAGGGTTTTCTGTGCGTCTTGGTGAATTGGACAAGTGTACCAAATTTCATGATCCTACGTGAAACTAAGGCCAATGCGGAGGGTAGTTTGAAATTTTCTAGGTGGCGCTCTTGAGCCGTTTCTTTTGAAATTTTGGCCACGCCCCCAAAATATGTAATCGTTCACCAGTCCTGATGAGTCTGCCAATTTTGGTGAGTTTTGGGATATGAAAAAGCCCCCAAAATGCTATTTCATTTTAGCTCCATTCATTTTCAATGGGATAAAAATGGCCGAAAATGTCGCCTTTCCTTTCATCGTACAACGTTGGTGCCAGAGGGTTTTCTGTGCGCCTTGGTGAATCGGGGAGGTGTACCAAATTTCATGATCCTACGTGAAACTAAGGCCAATGCGGAGGGTAGTTTGAAATATTCTAGGTGGCGCTCTTGAGCCGTTTCTGTTGCAATTTTGGCCACGCCCCCAAAATATGTAATTTTTCACCAGTCCTGACGAGTCTGCCAAATTTGGTGAGTTTTGGGATATGATAAAGCTCCCCAAAGGCCAAACGTATTGTGACGGCGTTACGTCTGATTCGCCACATCGCCACGCCCACATGCTCCACCCAAAACAGTCATTGTTGGAAAGCTTGTTACAACACTATGTCTTTGGTCACTGGACAGACCGTCACGCTGATTAGGTAACAGGTGTCCAATCCGGACGTTCAATGTACAACTGTACACTTCCTGTTGTGAGGGGGCGTGGCTTAGTTATTGTCATGATTTGACCAGTCAGTATTGCAGGGGACCGGATGTGGGTATATCACTGAAGGTTTGATGTATTAGACAGTTTTCGTGTAGGTGCTATTAGTGTTTCGTTTGTGATGGCGTTACGTCTGATTCGCCATATTGCCACGCCCACATGCTCCACCCAAAACGGTCAGTGTTGGAAAGCTTGTTACAGCAACATGTCTTTGGTCACTGGACAGACCGTCACGCTGATTAGGTAACAGGTGTCCGATCGGGACGTTCAATGTACAACTGTACACTTCCTGTTGTGAGGGGGCGTGGCTTAATTAATGTCATGATTTGACCATTCAGTATTGCAGGGGACTGGTTGTGGGTCAATCACTGAAGGTTTGATGTATTAGACAGTTTTCGTGTAGGTGCTATTAGTGTTTCGTTTTTCATGGCGAGATACCTAACTTTGAGGCCAGGCCACGCCCCTTCATCATATATGAAAACATGAGGTTTTGATCATTTGTTACTCCTGCATGTCTGAGTGATGAGTCTGCCAAATTTGGTGAGATTTAGGATATAATAAAGCCCCCAAACGGCCATTTCATTTTAGCTCCATTCATTTTCAATGGGAAAAAGATGGCCGAAAAGGCTGAATATCTCAAAAAGCTAAAGTTGCAGCATTACCAAAAGTCATAGCCGGATTGTCCTAAATGAGCTGAACATTTTGATATATGAATTGTTGAAATCGCACCAAAACTGTGCGAGTAGTTACATGCCAAAAAACGTACGGAGTGAAGATAGTAACATCTATAAACTGTAGATAATAATAATAATAAATATAAACACAATCTCTATAGTGTGAATGCCTTGTTGGCATTCACACAACTAGAAAAACCGCATTTCCTACGAAAATGCACGTGTGAATGCCTTAGCGCCGCTCCGCCCTTCTCGCGGCGACCGCGGGAAGTCGAGCTGGTCCACCCCGAAACGCTCTCGTGCCTTTCCCGTGCCCGTTCGGCACCCAATGCGTGCACCCGATTTGGTCCACATTCCAAAATGGCCGCCTTCCCATTTATCGTACAACGTTGACGCCAGAGGGTTTTCTGTGCGTCTTGGTGAATTGGACAAGTGTACCAAATTTCATGATCCTACGTGAAACTAAGGCCAATGCGGAGGGTAGTTTGAAATATTCTAGGTGGCGCTCTTGAGCCGTTTCTTTTGCAATTTTGGCCACGCCCCCAAAATATGTAATTTTTCACCAGTCCTGACGAGTCTGCCAAATTTGGTGAGTTTTGGGATATGATAAAGCTCCCAAAAGGCCAAACGTATTGTGACGGCGTTACGTCTGATTCGCCACATCGCCACGCCCACATGCTCCACCCAAAACGGTCAGTGTTGGAAAGCTTGTTAGACCAACATGTCTTCGGTCACTGGACACACCGTCACGCTGATTAGGTAACAGGTGTCCGATCGGGACGTTCAATGTACAACTGTACACTTCCTGTTGTGAGGGGGCGTGGCTTAATTAATGTCATGATTTGACCATTCAGTATTGCAGGGGACCGGATGTGGGTCAATCACTGAAGGTTTGATGTATTAGACAGTTTTCGTGTAGGTGCTATTAGTGTTTCGTTTGTGACGGCGTTACGTCTGATTCGCCACATCGCCACGCCCACATGCTCCACCCAAAACGGTCAGTGTTGGAAAGCTTGTTACAGCAACATGTCTTCGGTCACTGGACAGACCGTCACGCTGATTAGGTAACAGGTGTCCGATCGGGACGTTCAATGTACAACTGTACACTTCCTGTTGTGAGGGGGCGTGGCTTAATTAATGTCATGATTTGACCATTCAGTATTGCAGGGGACTGGTTGTGGGTCAATCACTGAAGGTTTGATGTATTAGACGGTTTTCGTGTAGGTGCTATTAGTGTTTCGTTTTTCATGGCGAGATACCTAACTTTGAGGCCAGGCCACGCCCCTTCAGCATATATGAAAACGTGAGGTTTTGATCATTTTTTACTCCCCCATGTCTGAGTGATGAGTCTGCCAAATTTGGTGAGATTTAGGATATGATAAATCCTCCAAAAGGCCATTTCATTTTAGCTCCATTCATTTTCAATGGGAAAAAAATGGCCGAAAAGGCTTAATATTTCAAAAAGCGAAAGTTGCAACATTACCAAAATTCATAGCTGGATTGTCCTGAACGAGCTGAACATTTTGATATATGAATTGTTGAAATGGCACGAAAACTCTAGGAGGAGTAGGACGCCAAAAAACGTACGGACGGAAGATAGTAACATATAAGAATAATAATAATAACTAGATTGCATTTCCTGAGAAAATGCATGTGTGAATGCCAAAATGGCCGCTTCACCCAACTTGCATGTTCAATCAAAATGGCCGCTTTACCTAATGTGCTTATTAAATCAAAATGGCTAACTTGTCTACTTAAATTGTAGAACCAAAATGGTAACAATACATGCATTGACTTACTTCACAAGGCAATTAACTGCCTTGTATATTGAACCAAAATGGCCACTTCACCTAATTTGCATATTCAATCAAAATGGCCGTTTCACCTAATGCATGATAAAGAATGTCCATAGCTACAACCTCACCAAATTTCGGCTCTCTATGAATAAATATGGCTGATTTAAAGCCATTTGAAAGTAGCGTTGGTGGCCATCTTGGATTTTACAGTATTTTTAATGTTTTGCTTTGTCGGCCATCTTGGATTTTTGATTTGGATTCCGTACATGATAGAGGATTCCCTCAGCTACAACCTCACCAAATTTCGGCTCTCTATGTATAATGATGGCTGAGTTAAAGCCATTTGAAAGTAGCGTTGGTGGCCATCTTGGATTTTACAGTATTTTTAATGTTTTGCTTTGTCGGCCATCTTGGATTTTTGATTTGGATTCCGTACATGATAGAGGATTCCCTCAGCTACAACCTCACCAAATTTCAGCTCTCTATGAATAAAGATGGCTGAGTTAAAGCCATTTGAATGTAGCGTTGGCGGCCATCTTGGATTTTTACAGTTTTTTAATGTTTTACTTTGTCGGCCATCTTGGATTTTTGATTTGGATTCCGTACATGATAGATAATGTCCTCAGCTACAACCTCACCAAATTTCGACTCTCTGTGTATAATGATGGCTGAGTTAAAGCCATTTGAAAGTAGCGTTGGCGGCCATCTTGGATTTTTGATTTTGATATTGCATTTGATAGGAAACATTCTCAGCTATCACTACACCAAGTTTCAGCTCAATATCACTAAAATTGACCATTTTATAGTATTTTTACTTTTTTGCATTGTCGGCCATCTTGGATTTTTTTTGGATTCTATACATGATAGATAATGTCCTCAGCTACAACCTCACCAAATTTCAGCTCTCTATGTATAAAGATGGTCGAGTTATAACCATTTGAAAGTAGCGTTGGCGGCCATCAGCTGAAATTGGTCAAAAACAGCTGAATATTATCTAAAATAGCAGAAATAAGCTTAAATTAGCAGCAGGATTTAGTACGAGCTTAATTGGGAATAATCTGAAACATCTTAAACAATCTGAAATCTGAAATAATCTGAAATAAGCAAAAAAAGTTGAAATTATCTGAAAAAAGCTTAAGATATCATAAACAGCTGAATATTATCTAAAATAGCAGAAATAAGCTTAAATTATCTGAAGTAATTAGAAATAGCATAATTGTGAATAATCTGAAATATCTGAAACAATCTGAAATCTGAAAAAATCTGAACTAAGCAGAAATAAGCAAAATAAAGTTGAAATTATCTGAAAAAAGCTAAAGATAGCAAAAACAGCTGAATATTATCTGAAATAGCAGAAATAAGCTTAACTGTGTTAGAAATTAGTAGAGAGAGTGTAGTTTTGCAGAATTAGGATGGAAAAAGTTGAAATGAGTTCAAATAATGTGGAATTTGTTGAAACAAGCCTAAATTAGCATAAAAACAGCTTAATAGTAGCTAAAATAGCAGAAGAAGCTGAAACTAGCAGAAATAAGCACAAAGCAGCATAATCTGAATAATCTAAAATATCTGAAACTATCTGAAATCTGAAAAAATCTGAACTAAGCAGAAATAAGCAAAATAAAGTTGAAATTATCTGAAAAAAGCTTAAGATAGCAAAAACAGCTGAATATTATCTGAAATAGCAGAAAGAAGCTTAAATGTCTTAGAACTTAGTAGAGAGAGTACATTTTTGCAGAATTTGGCTGGAAAAAGTTGAAATGAGTTCAAATAATGTGGAATGTGTTGAAACAAGCCTAAATTAGCATAAAAACAGCTTAATAGTAGCTAAAATAGCAGAAGAAGCTGAAACTAGCAGAAATAAACACAAAGCAGAAGAATATGAAGTATCTGAAACAATCTGAAATTGAAAAAAATCTGAAATAAGTAGAAATAAGCAAAATAAAGTTGAAAATATATGAATAAAGCTGAAATTGGCCAAAAACAGCTGAACAACAGCTAAAACAAGCAGAAACAATCTTAAATTACCAGAAGGAAGTTGGTAGAGCATGGTTTTGCTGAATTAGGCTGAAAAAAGTTGGATTGATTAAAAAAAATTGTTGAAATAGCTGAAAAAGCTGAAATTATCATAAAACAGCTAAATAGTAGCTAAAATAGCTAAAATATCTTAATCTTTCAAAAATTATCTGAAAGGAGCATAATGATCTGAAATTAGCAGAAATAAGTCAGTAGAAGTACAAAAATGTTGAAGTAAGCTGCATAAAGCTGAAAAGAGTGCAAAGCAGTTGAAAAAACAGCTGAAATTAGCTGAAAGTAGCTGAAATATTTTTTAAAAAATGTACAAGGTAGCTGAAGGAAGCTAAGCTGGTCCAAAATGTGAAAGGAGTAGTGAAATATTCTAAAGAGTTCCAAAGATATCAAGGATGAAAAATTAGCTCCATTCATTTTCAATGGGGAAGAAAATGGCCGAAAAGGCTAAATAATTCAAAAAGCTAAAGTTGCACCAATACCAAAAGTCATAGCCATCATGTCCTGAATGAGCTGAACATTTTGATATATGAATTGTTGCAATAGCACAAAAACTGTAGGAGGAGTAGCGTGCCGAAAAACGTACGGAATCAGGATAGTAACCGGAAGACAATCTCTATAGTGTGAATGCCTTGTTGGCATTCACACAACTAGATTGCATTTCCTGAGAAAATGCATGTGTGAATGCCAAAATGGCCGCTTCACCCAACTTGCATGTTCAATCAAAATGGCCGCTTTACCTAATGTGCTTATTAAATCAAAATGGCTACCTTGTCTACTTTAATTGTAGAACCAAAATGGCAACAATACATGCATTGACTTACTTTGCAAGGCAAGTAACTGCCTTGTATATTGAACCAAAATGGCGGCCTCACCTAATTTGCATGTTCAATCAAAATGGCTGCTTCACCTAATGTATGTTAGAGATGGTCCATAGCTACAACCTCACCAAATTTCAGCTCTCTATGAATAAAGATGGCTGAGTTAAAGCCATTTGAAAGTAACATTGGCAGCCATCAGCTGAAATTGGTCAAAAACAGCTGAACAACAGCTAAAACAAGCAGAAAATATCTTAAATTACCAGAAGGAAGTTGGTAGAACATGGTTTTGCTGAATTAGGCTGAAAAAAGTTGGATTGATTAAAAAAAATTGTTGAAATAGCTGAAAAAGCTGAAATTTGCATAAACAGCTAAATAGTAGCTAAAATAGCAAAAATATCTTAATCTTTCAAAAATTTGCTGAAAGGAGCATAATGATCATAAGTCAGTATAAGTACAACAATGTTGAAGTAAGCTGCATTAAGCTGAAAAGATTGCAAAGTCGTTGTAGAAACAGTTGAAATTAGCTGAAAGTAGCCGAAATATTTTTAAAAAATGTACAAGGTAGCTGAAGGAAGTTGAGTTGGTCCAAAATGTGAAAGGAGTAGTGAAATATTGTAATGAGTTCCAAAGATATCAAGGATGTAAAATGAGCTCATTGAGTTCATTTGAGCTCCATTCATTTTCAATGGGAAAAAAATGGCCGAAAAGGCTGAATATTTCAAAAAGCTAAAGTTGCACCAATACCAAAAGTCATAGCCATCATGTCCTGAATGAGCTGAACATTTTGATATATGAATTGTTGAAATAGCACAAAAACTGTAGGAGGAGTAGCGTGCCAAAAAACGTACGGAATCAGGATAGTAACAGATGTAATTGTAACACTAGATTGCATTTCCTGAGAAAATGCATGTGTGAATGCCAAAATGGCCGCTTCACCCAACTTGCATGTTCAATCAAAATGGCCGCTTCACCTAATGTATGTTAGAGATTGTCCATAGCTACAACCTCACCAAATTTCAGCTCTCTATGAATAAAGATGGCTGAGTTAAAGCCATTTGAAAGTAACATTGGCAGCCATCAGCTGAAATTGGTCAAAAACAGCTGAACAACAGCTAAAACAAGCAGAAAATATCTTAAATTACCAGAAGGAAGTTGGTAGAACATGGTTTTGCTGAATTAGGCTGAAAAAGTTGGATTGATAAAAAAAATTGTTGAAATAGCTGAAAAAGCTGTAATTTGCATAAACAGCTAAATAGTAGCTAAAATCGCAAAAAATAGCTTAATCTTTTAAAAATTAGCTGAAAGGAGCATAATGATCTGAAATTAGCATGAATAAGTCAGTAGAAGTACAACAATGTTGAAGTAAGCTGCATTAAGCTGAAAAGATTGCAAAGTCATTGAAGAAACAGCTGAAAGTAGCTGAAAGTAGCCGAAATATTTTTTTTAAATGTACAAGGTAGCTGAAGGAAGCTGAGTTGGTCCAAAATGTGAAAGGAGTAGTGAAATATTGTAATGAGTTCCAAAGATATCAAGGATGCAAAATGAGCTCATTGAGTTCATTTGAGCTCCATTCATTTTCAATGGGAAAAAAATGGCCGAAAAGGCTGAATATTTCAAAAAGCTAAAGTTGCACCAATACCAAAAGTCATAGCCATCATGTCCTGAATGAGCTGAACATTTTGATATATGAATTGTTGAAATAGCACAAAAACTGTAGGAGGAGTAGCGTGCCAAAAAACGTACGGAATCAGGATAGTAACAGATGTAATTGTAACACTAGATTGCATTTCCTGAGAAAATGCATGTGTGAATGCCAAAATGGCCGCTTCACCCAACTTGCATGTTCAATCAAAATGGCCGCTTTACCTAATGTGCTTATTAAATCAAAATGGCTAACTTGTCTACTTAAATTGTAGAACCAAAATGGTAACAATACATGCATTGAC
>JBBPBX010109414.1:0-11015 GCA_038048925.1 Garcialebias charrua | reverse complement strand
ACTGTATATGTACCAGCAGTGGTGTAGATATTAGAGTAGTGTAAATAAATGTAAACAGTAGTAATTACATGTAAGCAGTAGTAATAAAAGTAAACAGTATTAATAAATGTAAACAGAGAATGTAAACAGTATTATGATTATAGGCAGTGATGTAATACAGACATTAGTGCAAGTATGAGAAGTAGTGCAAACTGTATGAGCACATGACCGAGAGTTTAGTGAAAACCCGTTTGGTGACACAGAGTCTAGTGTTAAAAACTTTGTGTTGAGTGATAATATGTGAGAAAGTTTTAGTGTTAAGGCAGTTCAAATGGGAGGGGAGGCAGAGCAGGCAGAGTGTTTAGCATTCTGACTGCCTGATGAACAGAGCTGTCTCTCAGTCTGCTGGTTCGAGCCTGGAGACTCCTCAGTCTCCTCCCTGATGGCAGCAGTCTGAAGCAGCTGTGTAGTGGGTGTGTGGGATCACCTGCCATGCGGTGGGCTTTCCGAGTGAGGCGTTTGCTGTGTAAGTCCTGCAGTGAGGGCAAGGAGGTGCCCACGATCTTCTCAGCTGCTCTCACAATGCGCTGGAGGCTCTTGCGGCAGGATGCAGTACATGCACCAAACCACACAGTGATGCAGCTGGTCAGGACACTTTCTATGGCACCTCTGTAGAAGGTGCTCATGATGGGGGTTGAAGCTCCAGCCCTTTTCAGCTTGCGGAGAAAGTAGAGACGCTGGTGAGCCTTCTTTGCCAGTGCTGCAGTGTTCCTGCTCCAGGACAGGTCCTTTGAGACGTGCACTCCCAGGAACTTGGTGCTGTCTACTCTCTCCACTGCGGTGCTGTTGATGGTCAGAGGGGCATGTTGGGCATCCCTCTTCCTGAAGTCCACAACAATCTCCTTTGTCTTCTCCACGTTGAGAGTGAGATTGTTGTGTCCGCACCACAAGGCCAGGCGGCTCACCTCGTTCCTGTAGTCCGTCTCATCGTTGTTGCTGATGAGACCTACCACTGTTGTGTCGTCCGCAAACTTGATGAAGTGGTTGGAGCTGTACGATGGTGTGCAGTCGTGTGTTAGCAGGGTGAATAGAAGGGGGCTCAGCACACATCCTTGTGGGGCCCCTGTGTTCAATGTGATGGTGCTAGATGTGTTATATATATATATATATATATATATATATATATATATATATATATATATATATATATATATATATACACACACTTACATACATACATATACTTTATCTGTTGTGACAACAATATTTACATGTTCATTAATTTTTACACAATCTAATAGCCTTGAAATAGGACAGTTTTGCAGAGCTTTTTTCTGGTGCTGCCTTTCTGCAAACCAAGACAGGTGACTTTTGCAATGTGGTGCATCCTTATCTTTAGAAACACAGACACAACCAATGACAACAAGTCGGAATGATGATTGTCAATGCCAAGCTGGAAAACATCTTCTGTTCCGATCTCCTCACGGACGATGTGTGTGACGGAGGACAGCTGTGGAGGATGCTTTGGTGAAGCACCCCAAATCACCCTCTCCGCAGCTCTCACCACCTTCACTACACCTTGTGAGGGAATCACTAACCCGCCATTGTTTTTCAGAGAGAGAAGGTGGTAGCTCTCATCAAATGAAGCCGGTGTAGCATCTTGTATCAAACTGACACGACACAGGTCACAGGTTAGTTTACGAAGAATCTGCCTCACAACAAATCCGGCGATGTAGACCAAAGCATTTTCTACCAGACTACCAAACTTGGTCGGAATATAGCTATGGTCATACAGAACAGCTGGAATGCTGACAAAAGGACAGGGATGCTCTTCCTTGGACTCAGGAGAGGACATTTCAACAGCAGACAGGGACACGGTGTTGTCTTGTGCTGCCACATTGCCAGTCTCACTGGGTGTAACCCCACACCGAACCATCAGCCGGCGGAAGATGGCCTGGAACTGGCTTGATGATGGGTTGTTATTCCAGCCACCTTGAATTGAAAACAGGGACACAATACATGTGTTAATCATACGACATAACATACGAGCACATTCATGAAGTATATTTTATATACTTAAATGTAAAAACATTATGAATATGGCCTTCACAGTACTGGTATATACTACCTGTACATAAACACACATATTAGAAATACAGTATATATATGTATATATATTTAAAACCCATTTGAAAACTCATCTATACTCATTGGCCTTCAACCCAACTGAGACTTGATTTTACTTCATTTTTATTGATTCTACCTGTTTAACTTGTCATTTTATTGTATTTTAAATTATTGAATTTTTAGTTCACTGTGTGTTAGTTTTGTGGTTCTGTTTTTATGCTTTTTTTAATCTTGTTTGTAGCTAGTGTCCACCACTTTGTTTCAGCTGTGGCTGTGTTAAAGCGCTTTATAAATAAAACTGAAGATGATGATGATGATGATGATGATGATGATATCTCACCATTCCTTAAGACTAACATTATGTACATTTATGAATGCTAATGAACTTATAATAATGCACCTACTCTTTGAAGGTGAACTGGGAAGCTGAAAATTGATGGTATCACATCAGCTGTCTGACAATCTGACCAGTTTTGTCAAATTCCTCCTTTTTGAAATGCTCACTGCATAGAATAGATGAATCACTTGCAGTGAATCCATCCCTCCTCAAAGCTATTTCCCACCTCTTCCTCTCCTCTTTATCTTTTGGAAACCTTTAAAACAAAAACGTGATATCTGGGAGTGTGTACACAAAAACATTGTCTGAATGAGGTCCATGTTATTTTATTCATATACTGTGATTTAGTGAGTTCATTGAAGTTATTTTGTACTGGCTGATCTGCACATAACTGTTATAACAAAGCAAAAATAAAAAGGCAACAGTTGAAACTAAGAGCTTGTTGTCTTCTTAAGCAGAAAAACGTTGCACTCACTATTTTTGATCTTATTTAAAAGAACATAAAACTCCAAATTTGATTAACATTTGTTGATAATGATAATTAACCAAAGCTACTGAAATTGTGAGTAGGTCTGTTTGAAACATATTCCTGTCATCAAATCTCAGCTGTCATTGCTGGCTGAACACCGGTAGCTAACATTTGTTGTCATTTTGCTGGTGGGCATAAATACAGTACAGTAATATTATATTCACAAAACACTAACAATAATATGTTCATCTTACTTGTGAAAAGTTATCCCCCGGTCCCTGACATCAACAGTTCTTAGATTTAAACACGAATAATCCAAGCTGAGGCATCTTCTGCTGTTTCTGTTCAGCAAAGTACGAGGGTGACGTCTCCAAGATGGCCGCCCTAAATCCTGCGCCAGAGCAGGCTATGGGGTATCTAGTGTTATGATATCTATGCTTCCTCCTCTCTGCTCTTTACGGTGGGGAAAAAGGTAAAACAAGTAGCATAAGAGCTTGTAAATAAGTTTATTGGTTTTTACTGATAGATAATTAGTTATTAGCGGTACTGCATTTTAAATAAAAATAGCACAAATCCGCTTATGAATTATAAAAGTTAGTCAAACCACAAAAACGCTGACAAAAAGTTTAGGTCCACTGTAAGCGGATTAGCGCTTTAGCGCTCTCTATCGTTCATATGCCCACCACTGCCTGCACATATTCTGAGTAGAAGGCGAGTACTGTTCCCAATAAGAAAGAAAAATATAAGCGAAGGAAGAAGAGCTAACATCTCAAGAAAGAAGTTAAAAGGAAAATTAGAATAGCTCAACTTAATTCTAAAAATAAAGTACAAAATCTGTTTACCTCAGGTAACTCTCGTCCCGCATGGGAGGGTGTTAAATCAATGATTGGCATGGAACCCAAAAGGAAGACAACTGTCGCCAGAGGTGTTTTTACTAATACATTAGATTTAGATGTTTCTAATGTTCTGAACAGCTTTTTTAATCGTTTTAACCTTCATGATTTTAGGAATGAACTGTCTGTTTTTATCAACGCTGTTTCTGAGCACAACAATAATATGCTCATATCTAAATTCACAGTGCTTAAACAGCTTAAAGGAGTCAAACAGAATAAAAGTCCAGGCCCTGATGGTATTGGAGGGCGGGTTCTCAAAACCTGCGCAGAGCAATGAGCAGATATTATCTGCCACATTTTTAATAAATCCTTAGAGCTCTGCAAAGTGCCTAACATCTGGAAGTCATCCATCATTGTTCCTGTGCCCAAGGTTAAATCTCCTAAGGAGCTCAGTGATTTTAGACCGATAGCGCTGACTTCACTTGTTATGAAATCCTTTGAACAAGAACTTTTGACTCACACTCAGCCACTGCTGGATCAACTCCAGTTTGCCTATAGGGCAGGAAGAGGGGTGGACGATGCTATTGCATCATTGCTTAATATTACACTCACTCATCTGGAAGGAGCAAATAATATGGTGCGGATGCTTTTTATTGATTTTTCCTCGGCTTTTAATTCCACCCAACCCCATATATTGGCAGAGAGATTAAAAGAATGTAATGTGGATATATCCCTGATTGTGTGGCCAGTTGATTTTTTAACATGTAACCAGGTGAAAAATGGGTATCACATGTATTTTAAACAAAAAAAAACATGTTTTGCTTTACTTTCACCTACTGGTTGTAATTCTTGTTTTTGTCAGCATGTGGTGCTGTTGGTACAGAGAGGTCTAAAAGGATTGGAAATAGAGAAAAAACCCTTTGTTTATGTACGGTGGCACGGACTGGTAAAAACGGAAGAGAAGGACATTTTATCTGAGACTTGGTGAAGGAGACAACTCTGGCCACGTGAGAGGAGAATCCAAGTGTTCGGTAATTGTTGGAACTGAATTATCTTCCGTGAATGAAGCTATAGAGACGATGCTAATGTTTTATTTCTGTTTGTTCTCTCGTAGAGTGCCGCTGCCGTTTGTTATGCAGTAGTTTTCACGCTGTTAGATTTCAGCTGTTACGTGCAGCTCTGATCTTCTGTGCTGGGCCATCCTTTTGGCCAGTGGCTGTTTAGTTTCCCCGATGTAAGACTGATCACAGCCCTCCTGACACTGAACAGCATACACAATATTACTCTGTTTGTGCCGGGGGACTGGATCTTTGGGATGAACCAGTCTTTGTCGTAATGTATTTTGGGGTTTAAAAGCCACTGGGACGTTGTGTTTAGAAAATAAACGTCTCAATGTCTCTGAAACTCCCGCAACATACGGAATGACCACTGGTCTGGGTTCCTTCTTTTCACCTGATGGCTGGCTGGAGTCCTGTTTGGGTTTCTTCTCTGCTTTCAGGAAGGCCCAGTTAGGATATCCACATTTCTCTAGAGCCTGTTTTGTGTGTGATTTCTCCTTCTGTCTGGCTGCTGAGTTAGTGGGGACGCTGTCTGCTCTGTGGTACAGAGTCCTGATGACTCCTAACTTGTGCTCCAGAGGGTGATGGGAGTCAAACTGTAAATACTGGTCTGTGTGTGTGGGTTTGCGGTACACCTCAGTTTGCAAATTTCCTCTATCAGAAACTGAGACCTCACAGTCCAAGAAAGCCAACCTGCCATTTTTTACATCTTCTCGTGTGAACTTGATATATTTATCCACAGAGTTGATGTGATCAGTGAAATGTTGGACTTCCTGAGATTTAATTTTAACCCAGGTGTCGTCAACATACCTGAACCAATGACTTGGTGGTCTCCCTGAAAAGGATGTCAAAGCTCTCTTTTCTACCTCCTCCATGTACAGGTTGGCAACAATAGGAGAAACTGGAGACCCCATAGCACACCCATGTTTCTGCCTATAATATTGCTCCCCATATGTGAAGTAGGTTGACTGCAGGCACAGTTTCAAGAGTTGACACAGTTGTTCTGTGGAAAGTGTGGTCCTGTTGCTCAGAGTGGTGTCTGATTTTAACCTTAAACAGACCACCTCTACTGCTTCATCAACAGGAATGCACGTAAAGAGTGATGTGACATCAAAAGAGACCATTGTTTCATCAGTCTCCATGATGACATCCCTCACCTTATCCACAAAGTCCATGGTGTTCTGTATGTGGTGTTCTGAGCTGCCAACTAAAGGGATGAGTACAGATGCCAGATATTTGGAAACATTGCCCTCATGCACGAAAATGTTCTTATTCTAATCCTAAATTCCTCCTACTTTTGTTCGTACGAAGCGTTCGTACGAACATGCCACGTCAGAACCAACAAACTCTTCTATCCACAGGAAAAGCGTGTAAACGGGCTGCTGAAAGGTGATGAATTCCACCTGTTCTACTCACCTGCGCGTGCTCGCGTGAATGTAATTTACATAATTTCCACACCTCAAAACACCATATAAGGCCACGCTTCCTGCCTTCTGACAGCAGGAAGTGTCCATTCATTCAAACACATGAAGTAAAATGAGGAACTTCACGCGTTCGGAGATCTGCTCTCAGTCGCGCTGTGGCTACCCCCCACCCCCCACTGCAGGTGTCGGATGGTCAAATATCTTTAATTTTACTGTGTTACATTATAGTTTCACTTATTCAGAAGAGTGGCACCGCTACCCCCCACCCCCCGCAAGTGTCGGATGTGTTTTTCAACAGAAGCATTTTAAAATGTCTCTAAACTACAGTTAACTTCATATTAATATTGTAGTGCATGCTGTGTGTCCCGTGGGTCGTACAGTATCAGAAATCAAGAATAAATGGTTTGATCTGAAAATGGCTTCAAACAAACGTCTCGCCGCAGCACGACAGGTGGACAGTCTGCGAGATGGAGCAGACTGACAGCAAGACGCGCGATGATCCACACTCAGAACACAGATGACAGTGCGCCCGCAGTCAACAGGCAGCTTAAATAAAAAATGACATGAAACGAATGAATAAGCCGGCTTCGCTTTGTTCTCCCCTCTCTCTGCGGTGCTGGGTGTGTGTGTGTGTGTGTGCGTGTGTGTGTGTCTGCTCGACAGTCGCGCGGCGTGGGGGGGCATGCCGACACTGGCGCGGGGGGACCCCGTGCCCACTGTTGGCACGGGGTGGGGGGGCGTGTGCCACACCACGCGCGGGGGCGCACGGTGGTCGAGTGGGGCGCGGGGGGGGGGTTTGAAGCCGCTTTCTTTTAATTTAACATATTTGTGTCGTTGCATTTAATTCTTTTTAAACTCAGAATATTTTCTAAATAACGAAATATAAGTGATTAGTGATGGAAATCCATCTGGATAACGGCGGACCGACTGCTCGTAAAATATACGACAGGTCCAGACCACACGTACATTTTGTTCGTATCTGAAAAAAATCTTAGGATACGAAAACATTGTTGGATGCCACAAATGATCCTTAATCACTCGTACGCACAGTATAAGAACAAATCTGTGCGTACGAACGGTTCGTGCATGAGGCCCATTGTAAGTGACCGAGTTAATCATGCTAACAATTGGTCTTAAAGGTACACCTTGTTTGTGGATTTTGGGTAAACCATACAGACTTGGCGTGGCCTCCCCTGGGTACAGTCTGTGGTACAGAATACTGTCAATAGCCTTGTCCTGCTTCAAAATTTTCAGGCAATCTATCAACTTCTTCTTGTAACCACTTCCTGGATCTCTTTTCAGCGGTTCATAAGTGGTTAAGTCACTAAGGAGTGACATAACTTTCTCATGATAGTCTTTCTGGTTCAAAATCACTGTGCACCTTCCTTTGTCTGCTGGGAGACAGAAGATCAACATCATCAGGTCAGGACTCTGCGGTCTACACTCATCTCCAGGCCAGCGGTCACTCTTTCAGGGATGAAGATGTTCACATCCTTGATAGAGAGGAACAATGGTTTGAGAGAGGAGTAAAGGAGGCCATCTTTGTGAAAAGAAACCGTCCATCATTAAACAGAGGTGGAGGCCTCCGGGTTCAACTGTCCCCCACTTACAATGCTGTTATTGCTGGTATCACTCAGCCCTCTGTGAATAGCAAACAACCATCAGGGTGTTAACGATCCATCGTCAGGCTGATGGTCCTCCTTGATCATGTGAGCAGCTGGTTTCGGCTGTCATCAGCCAACTGGTTGATCCACTGTGGGAGGGTGCTATTTATAAGACTGAGCTGAACACAGCTTCTCAGACTGAGGAAGTCTTTCGGACGAAAGACGAAACGTTTCTACAGTTTTTTTTTGCTTTGTTTTGTTTTGTTTTTTGAATGTCCAGAGGACCAGACTTAGCTTTTTTGGATTTTTCTACCTGGATTATTGAGCATGCATCAGGGCTTTTAGCTTATATTTCAAGGGTTCAAAAGCCCTGATTCAGCACACACCTCCTCCACCAGCTGAGAAGGAAAGAAATCACTTATACTACTTACACTATAAATAAAACATGTTTACCAAAGGGTCCAATATTTCTTCCAGTCTCAGCCATCAGAAAAAGACAGCCAGATCAGACGGCCTAATCGTACGGGCCATCAATTGTTGAGGCATTCTGTCCTCATATTAAATAATTGAGACGAGGAGACCTTTCTTCTTTGCCAGCAGGAGGGATCTTTTAATAAGTAGGTAGAACATTACAACTGACAGTCCATACCGAATCTTGTGTCCAGAATAGCAATGCAGATTCATTTATACCTGTATCTGACGTCATTACTTAAGTAAGAAGTCTGATTTCCCGTTAGGGGATGAAATGAAAACAGTTCTCAGAACAGGGCCTGTTTCCTATCAGTAATGGGAGCTTTGCACGAACATAAACAGTTTAGTTTATCTCAGAGGATAAGAAGTTTTTCCTTCGAACAAAGGAAAGTAAGAATGTTCTATGACCCCTTGAACTTTTGTACGAGTGTTCTGTCCAAGTGCTGGACCCTGGACTGACTGTAATGTTTACCAAGTCCTATAAATACATATCAAAACCTACATCGGGAGCTTGGGATTCTGGGGACGTGTCGTCCCCGGGCTTGGGCCTGGTGGGGATCGGGGGTCTTGGGCTCTGGCAGGCGGGTCACCGGGCTATGGGCTGGCTCACGCTCTGGTGCCCGGCTCTGGCCAGGGGCCTTCGGCTCGCTGGTAGGCTGGGGGTTCATGTGCTGGGGGGGTTGGGTGTCTGCGGGCGTGACTGGTGGCCCATGGGAGGGGGTAGTGTGACTCAGCATGTGTGTCTAGTGTGTTATGTGTTCTGAAAGATGTTAGGGTGAAGGGTGGGTGTAGTATTTCTTCTGGGGTGGGGACTAAGTAGATGTCCATGATGATGTCTGGGACTATGCATGGCCGGTGGACGGGCCCTTTACTATGGTGGGGGCCGGCTCCCGGTGCTTCCTGGCTCTGTCGGCGGTTGGGCGGGCGCTCTTGGCCTGTCATCCATGTGGGATTTTGTGTCCTCCTGGGCGGCAGGCTAACTGCGGTTAGCAGGGGTCTTGGCGGCCCTGGTGGATGTGGGCTATTGGTCCTGCTGCTGGTGGCCCTCGTGGCCGTGTCCCTCTCTGGTCTGGGGCTCAACGGGCCTGGCGGTCAAGAGGTGTTTGGCCTCGATCCTTGGGTGGACGTTGGCGAACTGGGGGGGTATGTAGGGTCAGCGGGGGAGCTGACTCGCTGCAGGAGCATTGTCCCTGTAGTTATTTTCTCCCCATCCCTCACCGCGCGCCTCCGCCCTCTTCATTTCAAATTAATATATGTAAGGATTTTGAGGCTTAGGTTTGCTGCAATGTTCTTTACATCTCTGTTGTCCAAAGCCACCTGGGACTCAATTTTATTATACACGTTAGGCCAGGGGTGTCAAACATCCGGCCCGCCAGGGGTTTTAGTCGGCCCGCGGATAAATCTGAATTATATAAAAAAAGAATAAACGCTATTTTCTTAAAAATATGCAGTTCCTATGTTGTCCGCTAGAGGCGCTGTGGTTTAGTCAGTTCCTATGTTGTCCTACTCAAAACGGCTGCCTCTAGGACCCAGCGGCGCTGTGTTTTAGTATGGGAGACGCAGCAGATAGCAACAGACTGCTCATTTTCCCTGTCTTCGTGTGCGTAGCAAGACATGCAGCAAGCATTCCTCCTGATGTGAAACAGTACAAAAACAAGATTTCAGGGTTGCTAAGGGAGTTTGAGAAACGATTTCAGGTCTTTAGAAGAATAGAATATATCTTTATTGACAGGGTGCAATACAACATGATTGAAATTATGCACACGTCTTAAAAGATGGGCCGAGTGCACGAAGCCGCAGTCGTGTCGGCGTTCACAAAGGTGAACTCGAGACAGAATTAGCAGTTTTTCTCTCACCACTCACCATCAGAGCTTCTAATGTACCTGCATGTTGACGGCAACGCTCATTTTATGTGTTCACAATTGCTTCCTAAATGTGGAAAATGGATTTAAAATTCATTCATTTCTAAATTTTGGTGGGTTTGATGCATTTTTAACATGCAGGAAAATGTTTTAACAAAACTGTTTTTTTTAATGTCCAGGAAGGACCAGACTTAGCTTTTTTAGATTTTTCTACCTGGATTATTGAGCATGCATCAGGGTATTTAACAAAACAGTTTTTTACAAAATGTTTTAAAACGTGCAATCACTGATCAGTTTTTTAATGTGTAATGCACTTAAATGTTAAACTGAGTAAAAGTGTAAAAAGACAATTAATTTAATGTAAATATTTTTATAATTTATTTATTCTTTGCACTAATGCAAAGAAAAAAGTGGACTTTTGGAATGAGTATACTGGTCTGGCCTCCTTGAGATCAGATTAAGCTGTATGCGGCCCCCAGATCAAAATGAGTTTGACACCCCTGCGTTAGACATTCACTCATATACATCCTCATAAAATTCACATATAGGAAATTGGGGTGAGCACTATGGTTATGGATGTCGAGATGACACCACTCTCGCCTACCGTGCCTGTGCTCACTCACAATTATGCATTTAGACAGTAAGGGCCTGGGTTGGAGTTGGGATGGAGGGGAAACTGGCATTATGCCAGCCTTTGCTCCTTCTCTTTCCTTTTTTTAAGTGCACTTTAAAACAACACACATCAACAGCACATTTGGGGACGGGAGTGTGTGTGTCGGGGTCTAGGTTTGTTAATTATTATTATTTATTTTTTTCCTCTCTGGCCCCCCTAGTTCTCTGGCGGCTATTCT
>JBBPBX010109413.1:0-11015 GCA_038048925.1 Garcialebias charrua | reverse complement strand
ATTTGTCCTTTACAACGGGAGTATTTCCACATCGAATGAAAGTGACGAAGGTGGTTCCTCTTTTTTTAAAAGTGGTGATAAATGTTTATTCAATAATTACAGACCGATATCCCTGTTACCACAGTTTTCAAAAATATTGGAAAAACTATTTGTTATTAGATTGGATAAATTTGTTGAAAAACAAAATATTTTAACTAACAATCAATATGGGTTCAGAGCAAAGAATTCCACATCTATTGCTCTCATGGAATTAATTGAAAAAGTAACAACTGCTGTTGATCATAAACAATACTGTATTGGTGTATTTGTTGATTTAAAAAAAGCATTTGATACTGTCGATCACACTATACTCCTTGATAAGTTACATAGGTATGGTATTAGCAGGGCCGAATTTAGAAGGATGGGGGCCCCTGGGCTTGAGTCAATATGGGGGCCCATATATACTGTATTTTCTGCCCGAAAAGTTGCTCCGCCCCATAAGTCGCAGGCATGAAAATTACGTTTTTTTTAAGTGTAACTTATAGACCGGAAAATACGGTATTTTTTAAATTGTATTTATTTTTTTGTTTTGGTTCAGATGATGAGCAGAAAATGACTGAATAGTAAGTTTTCACATCTTACAACTTTAATATGCCAGTTGTCACAAACTACAAACAACCCTGAACTGGTTTCTAGAAAGACAAAACCACATGTTGGGGTTTGAAACTAGAATATGATGCTTGCATCACAAAATAAAATCACTGAATAACTATTGTTGCCTGGAATTCAACACAAACTATAAAACAGATTGAGTGCAAGAAAGTGACCCAGGTATGTCCAAAGTGCTGCCCTCTGAAGGATTTTTTTTTTTACAGCCCTCTGTTCTCAATAAAAGCAGAGGTGGGTGCAGTGCAGATGAACAATTTTCATCTTCCAGACCAAGTTTATTTTACAGATAACATCTTTAAAATATGAAGAACAAAATACAGATTTCCATTTAAACTCATGCATTCATCTTATTTGAAGGAACTAGAACCACAAACATCAACCTACATTTACTCAAACGCAAACCATGTAACCCAAATAAGAAAACAATACTCAACCCCGAAAATTTAGCAACTTTGAGCCTGTCTTATAATGCAGACATGCACTGCCCTAACCAGTAACACCAAGCCCTTTCAGTAATGAGTGAAAGGGTTATCAGGCATTTAAGCCTTACTTTGACATGACATTTGAAAAGATGCCCACTTTTCTGGATTTTTTTTGCTGCAAATTCCTTAACAAGATCACTGAAGTCCAGCTTTCTCACTACATCACTCTCAATAGACATGAGAGTCAAATGGTTCAGTCTTTCCTGTCCCATTGTGGATCTGAGTCTATTTTTAACTATTTTAAGCTTGGAGAATTACTATTGGAGAATTACTATTCAATCTGAATAAGTAAATTAATTAAGGATAAAGAGGTCAGCTTAATACTGACCCCTGTTAAAATCCTTTAGTTACATCTGGGTGGCACTATATGTGTTTAAAGACACAATATATGGTCTCCCTCATGTTCCCTTCATCTGGTGGCCTCGTGCCGGTTTCTGAAAGTTTATTGATAAATCTGTGATCCCTCATGAACTGTAACGTCATGTTTGCATATTAGGATCCAAGTTTTAGACTCTAACAGATTAATTATTTTGGCTGGAAAAGTGTTCAGAACGATTGCAGGACTGCAGTTAATGACATTTGAAGCTGAAATTGTTATTTGTTCAACTTTTGAAACGCTATAAGTAGTTTGGTGGGGATCTGTCACGCTGTGTTGGAAGTGTCTGGTGGTTCTGATAAGGACCCGGTCCAGATTACGTTGTGCACAAGCTGAGGCAATCTCACTGCAAAATGACCGCCGAGTCAAATTGCCTGAAAAGCTAATTTAACATCTACAAGATTGCTGTGCTGGTATTTTACATGTTAGAGCAGGTCAAAGAAGCATATTACTGTTAGAACGTTGTCGGATAGTGGTTCTGAAACCCGAATTCTGCTCCCTTAAAGTGGACGGAACCGACCTTGAACGCGGCTCCGAAGAGAGTCCGTGTTGTGTTACAGTTGAAATGCTGTGTTACTGAGCGTAGCTAAGTGTGCCTGTTTTAATTGTGATTGCCACGTTTCAGAGTTTTGGGGAGTTAATTTGAAGCGTTTGAGTTGATTACGAGTCTATAAAGTTGTGTTCTGTTGTGCTAAGCTAACGTTAAAGAGCTACGTGTCCCACACGTTTTGTTTATGAGCTGTGATTGGATGAAGAGGGCTGTGAGCTGTCAATCACTCTTGTTGCGAACGCTGATTCGCTGAGGTGGGGAACGTACGCCGTTGCGACCAGCCCACTTCTGTCGTCATTTCCGGCACTGCATTGGTCGAAGGTAAGAACTACATTCACCATGGATGCTTGGGAATGAACTACAAGCGCTGTGATTGATTGGTTGACGTCACGTATCTGTGTTGCGAGCTCCGCCTCGCTGGAAGCTGGTGACGCGCCATGCACGCTGCTGCGTCGGCCCGCCCCCTCTCTGTCTTCAGATTACGTGTCCCTCAACACAAGATGAACGGAGATTTCACTAAAAGTTTAAAAACTCAATTTAAGCCATCTAAACTGTCTAATCATACAGATGTGTCTCTGACAAGAACGTAGTTGGAGCGTTTTTCACATACTGGCTCAAACTCTTTCCAATGTTGATATTTTTACCGAGTTGTTAGATGCTACTCGCAAGCTAACGGCTAGGCTGCAAAAAGTCAACCAAGCCGTCTCTAGCGGCCGGAAGTAGAAAGAAAAGGTCACCTCGTGATAAGTTTAAGACTTGAATCTAACCCCTGTTGGTTAAAAGACGTTAACAGATGAGTTTTCTCATAGAACATCATGAAAAGTCAGCATTTTTATGGTGAAATACCAGCTTTTAAAATTGTTCTGTACACAAACAAAAACTCCTGTTTATTTTAAATAAAAAAATTAGAATAACAGAGGTGCAGACAAACAATTTATGCTCATTTTAAATACTGAAGAGATTTAAAATAACACTCAAAAAGCATCTTTTATTTGATTTTCATCCATCCATCCATCCATCCATCCATCCATCTTCTTCCGCTTATCCGGGGTCGGGTCGCGGGGGTAGCAGCCTAAGTAGGGAGGCCCAGACTTCCCTCTCCCCAGCCACTTGGAGCAGCTCCTCTGGGGGAATCCCAAGGCGTTCCCAGGCCAGCCGAGAAACATAGTCCCTCCAGCGTGTCCTGGGTCTTCCTCTGGGTCTCCTCCCGGTGGGACATGCCCGGAACACCTCACCAGGGAGGCGTCCAGGAGGCATCCTAACCAGATGCCCGAGCCACCTCAACTGGCTCCTCTCGATGTGGAGAAGCAGCGGCTCTACTCCGAGTCCCTCCCGGATGACTGAGCTTCTCACCCTATCTCTAAGGGAGAGTCCAGCCACCCTGCGGAGAAAACTCATTTCAGCCGCTTGTATCCGAGATCTTGTTCTTTCGGTCATAACCCAAAGCTCATGACCATAGATGAGGGTGGGAACGTAGATCGATCGGTAAATTGAGAGCTTTGCCTTTTGACTCAGCTCTCTCTTCACCACGACAGACCGGTACAGCGCCCGCTTCACTGCGGACGCTGCACCTATCCGCCTATCGATCTCACGCTCCAGTTTTCCCTCATTCGTGAACAAGATCCCGAGATACTTAAACTCCTCCACTTGGGGCAGGACCTCCTCCCCGACCCGGAGAGGGCATGCTACCCTTTTCCGGCTCAAGACCATGGCCTCGGATTTGGAGGAACTGATCCTCATCCCGGCCGCATCACACTCGGCTGCAAACCGCTCCAGTGAAAGTTGTAAATCACGAACTGATGAAGCCAGTAGGACCACATCATCTGCAAAAAACAGAGAAGCGATTCTAAGGCCACCAAAACGGAACCTCTCAACACCTTGGCTGCGCCTAGAAATTCTGTCCATAAAAGTTATGAACAGAATCGGTGACAAAGGGCAACCTTGGCGGAGTCCAACTCTCACCGGAAACGAGCCTGACTTACTGCCGGCAATGCGGACCAAGCTCTGACACCGGTCGTACAGGGACCTAACAGCCCTTATCAAAGGGCCTGGTACCCCATACTCCCGGAGTACCCCCCACAGAACCCCCCGAGGGACGCGGTCGAATGCCTTCTCCAAGTCCACAAAGCACATGTAAACTGGTTGGGCAAACTCCCACGCACCCTCCAGGACCCTGGTGAGGGTGTAGAGCTGGTCCAGTGTTCCACGACCAGGACGAAAACCACATTGCTCCTCCTGGATCCGAGGTTCGACTATCCGACTATCCTAATCTATTTGATTTTCAAATTAAATTAAAAAAAATGATGGAGAACAGAGCATTTCCACATTAAGCTCTTCACATCTCTGAATTTTAAACAGAATTGGTGTGCACAACTGCACACTTTTAGTTAAAAATGGCATTTTTAACGTTTTTCTGTGTACAATTAATGACTCCAGTTTATTTTAAATAAAACGTTTAAAATAACAAACAAAATTACATTTTTCACTCCAGATAACTACGGCAACTCAAACAGTTTTACTGAATCTGAAATACATTCTCTTGGAGCAAAATAAAACAAAATCTGCTAACATTTTAGTGTGAACATTGCATTTATTTGAAATCTTTAAGAGGGCGTTTGAGTGAAAGAAGAAAACATTAAGCGTGGTTTAATAGTAATTGTTTTAAAAGATAGGTCTATTAAGTTAATACGGCCACGAAGGCTTAACTTACCATATCTTTCATTGAAGGTAAAGCCTAAAATAAATAAAAAGGTACTGAATGAAAGCTGTTTTAGTTAAATAACTCACCGCTAAGAAAGCATTTATTTGCATACACTATTATAAATACCGTCTTATTGATTCAAACAAACATCTCTCATTAATTTGGAGAAATTTCAAAACAAAGATGGGATATGACAATTATGATGAAGCTTTCAAGCTGATCGCATCAAGGCGTGAAGAGCTGGAAGTATTAAAGCAGAAGCACATTCAAGAACGTGAAGAAGATCACCGAAAAAAACTTGAGTTCGAACGTTTGTTAGGCGAATCAAAAACACAACGGGGTGCTGTAAATGTTTGTGACGCTCACAGACAAAACAATGACCCGATCTGGTTAAAAACAAAACCAGAGCGTGAACTACATTACCAAGAAAAGGTCAAATCCCACTCGCTGGAGCTGGAAGGGACAAGTTCATCAACTCCCTCTCCTAAAAAAGGCGAGAAGAAACATGTTTTTCAAACTAACAAACCACGACATGTTGATGCCCGCTGGAACTATGAACCGCAGTGGCTCAGACAAGACCCAGAGTACGGAAAACGATTTCAAAAGGGGGGCGCACGTCCTAAGATAAGAAAGATGGTCACAAAATGATACCATATCACAAAAGGGGGTCCGAACAAGAACCCCCAGTTCAAGGACAAGCCCCTCCTGCCCCTGGAACGGAACAGTCCGAGACCGGCAATAAATCACAGAAGTTCCAGAAAAAAGGCAACTTACCTCTAAGCTCTGAGGAGATAGTGGACATAAGTTGGTTGTTTGAAAACTTGAATGATACAAAGGATGACCGAACTGGCACAATGCGTGACATTGTCTTTGATAACTCAGCGCACACAAATAACCAGCTGCGCAAAGCAAAGATTGAATTGATACACCGTCGTCTCAAAGGCCCTCTGACCTCGGAAGAGGTAGAGGACATACGTCGATTGTTAAAAGAGTTGGATAATACTAGCAAGAATGAACAAGATTTTCAAACTGACATACAACGAAAAGTTGGTACCAGTTGGAACAGTGACTCAAAATGGTTTAAAGGGAGCCCGCCCCTGAAGCACCTCAGATTGAAAAGTCTGAGACAAGCAACGAACCACAAAAGGTAGGTGTTCACTCTCTAAGAGACCCACAACGGTTCAGATCGAACCAGGTGGGTGAAAACCAAGGTCCATCGGTGGGTGGACTTCAAAAGAAATTGAAGGATGAGGACCTATACTCATGTAACTATGCGTGGTCCCAACAGAAACCCCTGAGCCTTGGAACTGCACCTCCCGCGCCTCGAACAGAACAGTTCGAGACAGGCAAAGAGTCACGAATGTCCCGGAATAATGGCCCAACACCTCTATGCTCGGAAGAGACAGAGGAAGTAAGTAGTTTGTCAGTAGATTTGAATGTTACTGTGCTTGACCAACCTGATACAATGAGTGGCGTTATCATTGATAATGACACTATCAACATTGACCAACCTGGAGCGATGTGTAGCACTGTCTTTCACAAAGACTCAGAGCGCACAAATAACTCAGCGTACACTACTACCAACATTGCCATGGATGTTGACGGCAAACCAATTGCTGACACCCAACAACATCCTGAAGGTCAAGATGCTGACAGTAAACAAGATTACACAGACAGAGGCACACGTGAACAGAAACGTGGGCCAAGACCTGTGAGGTTTCTGTGTAACTTTATACAAAGGGGGTGGCTAAGAAAGCTTACCTGCCTATCACACTGGAAGGTGTCCTTGAGCGTGAAGCCCTCCTGGATGGCAGTTCTGATATAACTATTATGTCGGCCAAGCTGTTCGAGGAGCTGAGGACCGCCGCTAACGGTGTTGACAGGCAAATACCCTTTGAGAAATGTGCTATTGAGCTACAGGGTCTCGCAGAGACGAGAACAACCCTAACAGCTATGGCTATGGTTCACATGCAGATTGGCGAAATGACACTACGCCACCCGGTGTACGTGTCTAAACTTGACTCATTCCCATTTTTGGTTGGCCAAGATTTTATAAACCGCTTCAACGCGATTATAGATTATGGTCGACGGAAAATGTGGAGCACAGTGAGAAAACCCCTGCCAATAAAAGTGCCTCCTAGTTGTGATACAGACTGCCTAACCGCAGGTACCGCAGAGGACACACGGGACTGCTCATCCGAGGACGAGAGCCCGGTAAGTGAACCTTCAACTACAGGTGAGACAGAAGAGACCCAAAAGTTGGACCAAACTCTGGCCCAACAAGAGAACCTCCTCTGTGAGCTGACACATTCAGCACTCCCTGACCACTGCCTACCACAGGTAGTGAAAGGTGTTGAGATCCAAGGATCCCACACCGAAGACGCTGTACTGTCCTCTGGGACAGGTAATTCGGCAATCAACCAAGCTTTCGATGAAACCTTGGTTCAAGGGCATCTGAGTCCAGAAAATGACAGTCATCCAAACGCTGACAGTCACTTGGACATCATTGTTGCAGATTACGAGGACCCCTCATCAGACAAGAAGGGGGCAAACTCACATTACCTACCACAGGTAGAGAAAGGTGTGGAGATCCAAGGACCCCACACCGAGGTTGCTGTACTGTCCCCTGGGACAGGTAAATCGGCTATCAGCCAAGCTTTCGATGAAACCTTGGTTCAGGAACATTTGTGTCTAGAACTAATCAGAAATGACATAGTTTTTACAGACTCAAAGAGCCCCTCTTCAGTCAAGAAGTGGGAAGACACACACAACGACAGTGACCCGTCGCAGTCTGTACAATCAGACACACCTGCGACTGCGCCGACGGTTGTGACACACCTGAATTACACGGAAAGAGGTAAACGTAAGAAGATACGTTGGCCGAAACCTAAACGATTCCTGTGTACCGTCTTCTCTCAGCTGCGCGAACAGCTTAAACTAAACGGTGGCATCCTAACTTGTGCCCATGGACGGACGTCCTCACCTGTGTTCGTGGTCCCCCATGACCAAAGGGGGGTGATGTTAGGCCATGCCAAAGACAAAGATTTGAATGTACACCTCAGAAACACTTTTGCTTTCGCCCAGAAAAACCTGGAAAAATCCGCTGAAGGACGCAAGGCGTACTACGACCAGAAGGCCTCTCACAATGAACTCCAAGTGGGAGACAGAGTCTGGTACTATACGTTCGCCCCAGCAACCGGGAAAGGAGGGTCCGAGACCGGAACTCTCGCCCGCAAACTAATGCCCAGGTGGACTGGACCTCATCTGATAACAGACAAAGTGTCCTCAGTCGTCTACGAAATCAAAATCAGCAAAGGCCGCAAAGAGCCAATTGCTAAATGGGTACATCGAAATCAGATCAAACCTTACAAGGCGTTCAATGACTCCACAAAAGACAAAGATCTCACAAACTCACCGACTTCATGGGATAATAAGGTCGTCCAAACACAAGTTAGTAAATAAACTAATCAGGTTTAAACTACCGTATTTCCACCCTATAAGTCGCATTGTCCAATTTGAACTTAGAAACGCTAAGCCTAAAACCCACAACAAAAACTAACCTTAACAACCGTTTAAATCCACGAGATTTAATTTGACCTCGGTCATAAAGTTGAGACCTGTTTTTCTTGTGTGTTGCACTTTGGAATCTGACGACAAGAGTGTGTCGAAGCAGTGAAACGTTGTTTCCTTGTTGTTTAGTCATTACTGTTGTCATTAGTTGAGATATTGTTTGGTTCTGAACACTCCCAGCCAAAAAGGTTTTGTATTAACATTGGTTAATGAATGATATGGATTTAACTATGCCAACATGCAGTTCGTTTTGTTTTCTTTTTTTTTTTCCATTTATAGATGGCCTCCCTTCACACCTTATAGCCATCCTCTCACTCCAATATGTATTTTTTTTTTATTAATAGAGAGAAAGAAAGAAAGAAAAAGAGAAAGTGAGACAACAAAACAACAATTATCCACAGAAAGAGCACAATGCAAACACACCAAACCTCCGTACACAATCCTGCAAAGCACATGACAGAACACAGCAACTAAACATACAAACATAAAGACTGATAATATTCATGACCTTGCAGTAGATTTCTATAAATACACATACCCATACCTACAAATATATATACAATATACATACATATATATTTATATTCAGTTATATACCCATCTACATACATCTACATATACATCCCTGCATCCATTTGTGTGTGGTTGTGAGCATGCATAAGTGAATAAGGTCCCTCCAATAGAACATTTAGTAGCGACTGTGAAGCATCAGAGACCCGTCCCCCCAAAGCCCGAGACAGACGAAGGGGTGATCAAAGCCCAAGACCCCAGGTAGGACCCTGAGCCCAGAGTCCCCAGGACCACCCGAACAGGACGAGCCACTCGTCCACTCCCCAGATCCGACCAAGTGGAAGAACCGGACGAAGTTCGTTTTGTTAAATCTCAAATCGTCGAAGAGTCAATGTAGTTTAAAGCTACTTAAGGTACCATAAACTACACTGGTCTCATAATTTCTAAATTGAACCGATTCGATCGTTTCTATTCTAGATTATCTATTCATTTTGATGAGTCTCGCCATAGACTTCAAAATTTATTAGGAATACCAAATCTTGCGTCGTTCGTCTAAAAGACAACAGACATTTAGATCAAACTATATTTCCTTTTTTTATTTTAGTTTAACCTAAACTAAGTAATGAATGGAGGAATACAGGTAACCCCCGACCTACGAACGAGTTCGGGACCTAAGAACCGTTCGCAGCTCGATCCTATCGTAGGTAGGGGGTGAAAATTGCGTCCCGTTCGTATGTCGTTATTTCGTTCGTAGGTCGCGGAAATACCGCTAACGGTGCGCCGCGCAGACATTTAACAGCATGAGACTGACATTCTGGGCCATAAACATGCACAGAACTTTATTTACAAACACTTATCTAAACCATTACACCACACATTCATCCATAAACACACACAGTAACTGTACATCAGTAACTTCACATCAGAACTGCAGGAAATCACATCAGCAAAATGATGTCAACAATCACACATGAACACTTCTCAAAGTGCAGCTTTTAACATCAGAGCAGCAGCAAATCAGGGACTCCCATCAGCAAAATGATGTCAACAATCACACATGAACACTTCTCAAAGTGCAGCTTTTAACATCAGAGCAGCAAATCAGCAGGAACTGACATCAGCAAAATGATGTCAACAATCACACATGAATCCATAAATCCATCAGCAGCATCACATCTATCAGAAGCATGTTGCAACCATCATGTTTTTGAAACCAGTGCGTTGATGAGTGTCCATGTGCATGAGAAAGAAGTCCATGAACTCAGAAAAAGCTAGAAGCAGCAGAAAAATGAAACAAAATTGCCTTACTTTGACTGAAGTGTAGGTAGACAGATGTTTTTCTCTCGTTCGTATGTCTCTTCTCATCAATCACCGTAACTAACCCACGAGGGACAAAATGGCCGCAGCCCTTTAAATAGTTACCGCTTTACCTGTACGGATCCCTCCGCCGCCAGGTGCACTGCGGCTGTGTGTACATCCGCCAGAAGCCCAGCCCCCCCCTCTCGCTGGCGGTACTTTTCCACTGTCATGCGCAGTGTCACACCCATGCCCAACAAGCAACAGCCAAAGGCAATCCCCTCCCCCACCTCGCCGATTGCCATATGTGACGCAGTTACGCCGTAGCTCGATTATATACTTGTAATGGGGCTCGTTCGTAGGTCGTGCATCCAGTCTGCCGTAGCTCGATTATATATTTTAGCTTGGTTCGTTCGTAGGTCACGAACTTTTCGCCGTAGCTCGATGGCATTCTTCAACTTTGGCTCGTTCGTAGGTCCCGTGGTTCGCAGGTCGATGGAGTTGTAGGTCGGGGGTTCCCTGAAGTTTGGAATTAGAGGCCTTCGTTACAGAAGCCCTCCAAAATTTTATAGGTATAGATCCCTATTTCTAATTTTACAAGAATTGATCCACCCCTTAATTGGTAATCGTAGCTGATCTAAACCATGATAGCTTACATACCAGGTGCATATAGGTAGGGCCTAATGTAAAATCCCAATCATAAGCCCACCTAAAAAACCACATAATTGCATGACACATAGAACCAGAGTGGCACTGACTGGAAACCAACCAGCCAACAACCTTCGATGTGGGGACCTGCAGCTCCAACGCTTGGTCTTCAACCTCCATCCAAGGGTCGCCTCCTCTGCGTCAATCGAGGGATCCCCTCTACATGCTGATTAT
>JBBPBX010109412.1:0-11015 GCA_038048925.1 Garcialebias charrua | reverse complement strand
TGAGTACAGTATTTGTTCTTTGTTCTGATGAAATGTTAAACTTTAAAGTGGACAAAAAAAAACTGATTGGGGTCAAATGGAGCATGTTTTATTCTTCCACCTCATTTTTCTTTGTTCTTATTGTTTTCAGTGTGTCAGCTTCTAATTATTGTTACACTTGTAGGTCATCTTTATGGCAATTACTTTTTTACTCTTTTGTTGCCTATAAAGCATCATCTCTGTAAGCCATGTTTAATTAGACTGCACCCAAGTGTGTCTTTATGGTTAAATGTTGCAGAGGAATATCTTTGTGACCACAAAGTCGCACAAAGATGAGTGAAATGATTCTGCTTGTGTTAATATTTCTGGTGAGAAACACGCAGTCAGGTGCTTCACTCACACAAGTGCAAGTAAAGTAATTTACCTGCAGCTCTAGTTTCAGTATTTTTCAGGTTAAAAGGTGCAGATTTTGTATGCTGCTCATAAACACGCGTTGCAGGTCAGACACATACAAATTGAGGGCTGGGAAGAAAGAAATGAATAAAATAGGAGAGGGACTTAATGGAGCGCAGGTGGATTTTATAAGAATGGAGGTGTAAAGAAAAATATTTATCAGTGCCTCCAGTTTATTTCCTCTGGGTCCCTTTACCTCTCTGAATGTGTGTGTGTGAGGTTGTAACAATCTCCCTTTTAAACGTGAGCTTGTACACGCTCAAGAGAGTTCTTTTAACTAGTTTTGAATGTAATCAGGAAACTGAGAATAACACTAGACCGTCATAAATAAACATTATAGAAAAAATGAATAAATAAATAAATTTGGACACGTCAACTTCAGGGTGCCGTAGGGCGTGGCTGTATTAATCAAACAAAAATCAGCTGTTCCAATTGTGATTCAAACATAATTAGTTACACAAAAGCACATTTACATTAACATAATAAATGTGCTGAGCCCTCTTCTGTTCACTCTGCTCACATATGATTGTATAGCCACACATCCAGGCTGTCATATTGTTAAGTTTGCAGATGATACAGCTGTGGTGGGATGCATCACAGATAATGATGAATCCAGCTACAGACAGGAGGTGGAACATCTGGAGAGCTGGTGCAAAGAGAACAACCTTCACATGAATGTGAAGAAGACGAAGGAGATGATTGTGGACTTCAGAAGGAACAAACACACCCACACCCCACTGTATATAGGTGGATCTGCGGTGGAGGTGGTCTCCAGCTACAAATACCTGGGTGTACACTTGAATGATAACCTCAGCTGGAGCAATAACACCACCAGCCTGATCAAGAAAGGTCATCAGAGACTCTACTTCCTCAGACGGCTGAGACGAGCCGGTCTGAGAAGCCCAGTCCTCACCTCGTTCTACAGGTGTGCAGTGGAGAGCGTCCTGTGCTCCAGCATCAACGTGTGGCATGGAGGCTGCACAGTTGCAGAGAGAAAAGCTCTGCAGAGAGTGGTGAAGGCTGCACAGAAGTCTGTGGGAGTCAGTCTCCCCACCATCACAGACATTTACACCTCCAGATGCAGAAAAAGAGCCACCTGCATCATGAAAGACCTCACTCACCCAGCACACTCACTCTTTGCACCACTCCCCTCGGGACGGAGGTTGAGGAGCATCAAATGTAGAACCACTAGACTGAGAAACAGCTTCTACCCTGAGGCTGTCAGACTCATGAATAAATAAATAATAAGAATAAACACTGCAAAATGTCACATCATACTGATACTGATCTGTTTCTTGTTGCTGCGTTCATCTGTGACCATCTGCTCATGTTCGTGCTGCTGTTTATAATGATGTTTTTCTACTACATTAGGGCTTAGTGTATTACTAGCTGATGTGATGTCTCTCTTAGTTAATCCTAGATGTTATTATTGTTTTTCTCTTGCATTTGTTGTTGGATGTAACTGGGACCCTGTGTACATAATCTCGTTTTCAACACATGTACTACATGCGGTGCAAATGACAATAAATTCTCTCTGACTCTCTCTGACTCTAAAGTTTCTGAAAAAGTTCAAGTTCCCATAAACTTCCCCCAGAGAGATCTCTCGTTAATTATAATAAATTGTCCCATGAAAAAAAGTCGGCCGTTAGTCACTCAAAAAATATTCAAAAATGAAAGTTCGTTGGGGCCCATATGATCCTCCAGTCTCTCACAATGACAGGAGGAGGATAAAACAAATGATAAGGAAACGTCTCACCGGGTTGGCGTCTGTCCCAGCTGTTTCCTCCTCTCTACCTGGAGCGCTCTCCTCCAGTATTGCTCCAGGGAATCCGGACCGATCCTTCCCAGGGTGTCACTTTAAGTCCATCTGTGAAAGTCTTTTCCTTCCCTCCTGAGTTGGGTCTAACTTCAGCATGAAGCCCAACTACAGATGTCCTGTGTTGATTTGGGAGCTCCCCCGGTCCGTGCGCTGCTACTCTGCACGCGTCTTCACCTGCCACACCCCCCTGCAGCGCTCAACTCATTGTCCTTTTATCAGCTCCGGTAAAGCTGTGAGTCACGTGACCCAGATAATTTTTCCAGTGGATACTTTTGAGACTGAAACACACAACTACAAGACATTCTTGTATTTATATTAACACAAACATTTTATTTATGTTCCCTTTATTTAGGACCAAGGTAAACCTTTTTTTTTTCTTCACAAATACAGTCATTTAGTGTGATGTCACAGATCCCCCCCCCCCTGCCGGAGGCACCTGGACCTGAACTCCATAATAGGGTTTTAGATTCACCACATTAACTGTATCTATTTTTTTATTCTGGTCTGTCCACTGTATCTGGTAATTCACAGGACCTAATTGTTTCCTCACAACAGCTGGACCTGACCATCTAGGCGCTAGCTTTGAGGAAAATCTGTCGGAGGCTTTGGAGAGAGGATGGGACCGAACCCAGACTAAGTCTCCCGGCAAGAGCTGTACACTTCTCCTACGGGCATTATAATACTTAGCTTGTCGGGCCTGGTTCAACCCTATCTTCCGCTTAACCTGTTCAATCATTTCTTTGTGTCTATCCAGGAATTTATAGTGTGTCTGCTGAGGACTAGGAGAGTGGCCAATGATTCTCTCCAATGGACCTTTGAGAGGTTGACCAAGAGTAAGCTCGGCCGGCGACTTTCCAGTTGTCTCATGCTGTGCAGCGTTGATGGCAAACCTAAACTCTTGGATCCAATTATCCCAGTTGATATGGTGTTCTCCCACAAAGGAGGATATCATTGTTTTGATCGTTCTATTTGACCGTTCAGTAAGATTGGCTTGGGGATGATAGCTTGTAGTGAACTTTTGAATCACACCCCAAGTGCGACAGAGATTTTCCATCTCGTGGCTCGTAAATTGAGGGCCACGATCTGATACCAGCTCTCGAGGAACACCAAAACGGGTAAATATTTCATTCTTTAAGATGCTGGTAATTTTCTGAGCTTTGCTGTCTTTCAGTGGAAACATTTCTACCCACTTAGTGAAATAGTCCACGATTACCAACAGGTATTTGTTTCCCTTCTTGCTTCGGGGAAGAGGACCCATCAAGTCAATGCCGATCTTTTCCCATGCTTCGGTTACTGTAGTAGGCTGCATGAGTGTTACATATCCTGAGGAAGCTGCCATGCTGACACCTATAGTTTCTTATGTATGTTGACTGCAGTCATGCAAAACTGCTTTTGTGTGGTTAATTAGTCTGATTATGATCAGGCTTGTGTGTGTTCAGCCAGGAACACCTGAGAGCCACGCCTATATATACTTCAAGTTGACTGTACTTGGATGCGGAGTGTTGTGAGCTCAGAGTTTGGTTGCTTTATTGCTGAGCTGTTTGAGTACTGTTTGGGTACTGTTTGAGTACTGTTTGGGTACTGTGGGGTGTTCTCCGCCCGCCCCTGTCAGGAAGTTTGATCTTCTGTCTAGAAGATTGTTGGTGAGTAGCTGATTGCTCATGTTTGGTCCTGACTGTGCTAGATGCACTTAAAGAGTAACTACTAGCTCATGTTTGGTCTTGACTGCTAGATGCACTTAAAGAGTGGCTACTAGCTCATGTTTGGTCTTGACTGCTAGTTGCATTTGTGTCAGCTCATTTGTTTGTGGAGTTTGACTGTGCTTGATGCACTTAGGAATGTTTGCTCATCTTTTGACTTTTGTTGTGCTTAGTGCACTGGGTAGCTGAAGGCTGCATTGATGACATTAGGATCCTGCTAATGATAATTGATATCAGGGATGCTGACCTGTGTGGTTAGTTTAAGCTGGTTTAACCAGGAACATTATTGAGCTTGGAGCTGTTTGGAGCTTTTTGAGCTGTTTGGAGCCTTTTGGAGCTTTTTGGAGCTGTTTGGAGTTTTTGTTGGTTTGCCTAATGACAGAGTGAGATCGGTAGTCCAGTTATATCGTTTTTCTTTTACCCCTAGGGTCCCCTTTTGGTCAGGTAGTCCGTCTCCAGATAGGCTGCGACGGCCCTGTTTTTATGGGTTGGGCCGACGCTGGGGACGTTATATTCTTTTTGGCTGACTCACTCTTGTCCACCACTTATTTGTACTTTTGTCTGTCTATTTTTGCTCCCTTTTTTGCCCTGTGCCAGAAGACGGTGCACTCCGCACCTGGAGGGAGGAGTCGGGCAGTTTTCAATAAAGCTTTTTATTTTTACATTCTGCCTTCTTGTGTCCTTTGTCCATTTAATGTGTTCGGCCTGAGCCAGCCGTAACATATTTTGGGGGCTCGTCCGGGATTGGACTAATTGACTAATGAGCTAACCTTATAATGTGAGCATTGTTTCAGAGGAGCCAAGCCTGACTGTCCATCCTGCTCCTCTGGTTAACTTTTCATCCTGTTCACAGGAGGTTGTGAGTGTGATGCTGGACGTCGTGGAACCTTTAGCTGAATCAACAGCAGAGAGTGATAGTTTGCTGTCTGTGGGAGATGACCTGGTGGAACAGTTTGATTATGTAGACAGTGATTGTGTTTTTGTTAACTCTCAATGTTTTGTCTGCAGGGTGCCTGATGACAGTGCTGGTACAGCTACAACGATATTACTGTCAAGTGATGGAACTTATAACACAGAGGCGGACAATTTCCCTCTGGTTGTTGGAAAAAACCCTGATCTTCAGACTGGCATTAATCTGAATGTTGGTGAGTGTGCTGCTAATAGGAGGCCTTGTGATGTACAACCTGACCGGCGACGCCTTTTTAGGTTTCAGGTATTCTGAAGGCAACTATTAGTTGTGTGTGATATGTGTTGTTGGTTTTTTTGCTTGTTGTTAGTGTTAAGGTGTAGGTGTTAGGATTTTTTTTGGTTTCATTTACATGGGTGATGAGCCTGGTGTAGTATGGCTGCATCTCCCATGTAATTTCTTATGTGGGGGGGTGTTACATGCCCCAGGCATATAATTTATTTTAGTCAGGACACAATATTGTTTTGAGCAGAGGCATGAGCTGTTTAGGCTGTATGAGCCTAATTGATTGCAGCTGGTGCTCATTAGCTGTAGGTGGAGGCAGTGCTCTCTCTCTCTCCCTATATTAGGTTCCAAGCCACAGAGCAGAAAGAGGTTCCAAGTGAGAGTGGCAACAAGGAGAGTTCCTGAAGAGGTCTGACCTGATGCAGGAGTTGCAGCAAGAGAAGGAGCTGCAGCATCAGAGGAACCAGCAGACCTGATGCAGAACCAGCAGACCTGATGAAGCAAAAGCAGCAGCAGCAAAAAGCAGCAGCAGCAGCAGTGTGAAGAGGAGCCATGAAGCCAGTGTTTGGAGCCATTTGAGGTGGCCGTTTGTGAGCCGTTTGGAGCCATTTGATGTGGCCGTTTGGAGCCTTTTGAGGAGGCCGTTTGGAGCCATTTGAGGTGGCCGTTTGGAGCCATTTGAGGTGGCCGTTTGGAGCCTTTTGAGGAGGCCGTTTGAGCTGTGTAAAGAAGTCCGTATGAAGAAGCGGATGTCGTGAGACGAGCAGAAGTGCTGTCGTTTGGAGCTGGCGTGAGACCTGCTGCTGTGCGTTTGAAGAAGGAGCTGAATCCTTCTGTTGTGACCTGCTGCTGCATATTTAAGAAGAGGAAGCTGAATCCTTCCATTGTGGAGACCTGCTGTCATGAGACCTGTTGAGTGCTGAAAACCAAGAGCCGTGAGTGTCCTGCTGGACTTTGAGTTTTTGTATTAAAGAAGCTGGTTTTTGAGAGGTGCAACATTTTTCTTTAATCACCCTTTTTTTTTAGGACACAGACTCCAGAGAGCCTGAAATAAACATTGTTTTTTTTAACATCCTTTCTGTGTCTGGTGTCCTTGTGTGCTACGTGCCTTCGGGTCGTAACATATAATGGGCCCTCGTCCGGGATTGGACTAATTGACTAATGAGCTAACCTTATATTTTTTTTTTCCCCTAATTTTTTGGTAAATTATAATGGGAGCTCGTCACATGTGCTATTTTTGGAGCTGTTTTTTTGCATTTTTGAGCTGACTTAGTAGTGCGAATTGTGTGTTCGCTGTCAGCTGGCTCTTTGTGAAACGTTCAGGACCAGCTTGGACGTTTGTGTTTTGAGTAGTTTATGTAACAGACGTTTTGTGGTAGTGAGCTGTTTAAAACAGTTTTTTTTCTACTACAATGGGGTTGGATAGGACAAACCGTTTGAATGAACTGGACATAAAACTGAGAGAGATGAAGATTAAGTTTGAGCAACGGAGACTAGAATGTCAAAACAAGATTTATCAAAAAGAATTAGAGCTAGGTGTTGAACATGTTCCATTTTATGAAGTGGGACTATGCTCTAGCTTTTTTGTTGCAGACAACCCTGAACTTGAGAAACCTAAACTTGTGAACGCTGAACTTGAGAAAAGTGAAAAACTTAAGAATGACTTAACTTTGGATTTGGATTTGGTCACTCCAGAGGTGTCACCCCTAGTGGACGTGCAGTGCAAAAATAATGATGATGACGATGATGACATTGATCTGAGTGACTGTTTTTTGCTTTTTTCTGAATTAGAGGATGTCCCAGTGAGCCTAAGAGAGATGAAGCCACACGTGACACATTCTCCTGCTCCTTTATGTCCCGTTTCTGCCACTACAGAAATCAAAGAGAAAGTGGTGGTGGATGACATGGGACCGTCGCCTCAACCTAAAGCAAGAGATGGGTCTGAAGAAAATACATTTTCACTGTCTGTGAGAAATGAAGTGCTGCAGCCTTATATTGGACATGTTTCAAATGATTCTGAGTCTAACTGTCTCTACTCTGCTTACAGTGTGGCTGGAAACAGTGCTGTTGCAGCTGACATGGTGGAGCTGCCACATGCAGAAAATGACAGTTTCCCTCTGGCTGTTATGAAGAGTATCCACTCTCCCACTGGCATCCTTGGTCATGATGTTGATGTTGGTTTGGTGTCTGTTAACAAAAATAAGTCTTATAGAGTAAGCCTAGACAAGCGTCGCCTGTTTGGCTTCAGAACATTTTAAGATAACATGACATTGATTATGTTAGCGGTTAGGCGGACTAGTTTTAATGATGTTTTTAGTCCGTTTGTCTGTTGCAACCGCTACATTGTTGCTCTCTAGGGTCCTATTTATTTTGCATGTGCGGATGTGAGATGTTTTCACCTGACATCCACATCACCCCCATACAAAACACTGGTGGTGGAGGTGTTACATATCCTGAGGAAGCTGCCAATGCTGACACCTATAGTTTCTTATGTATGTTGACTGCAGTCATGCAAAACTGCTTTTGTGTGGTTAATTAGTCTGATTATGATCAGGCTTGTGTGTGTTCAGCCAGGAACACCTGAGAGCCACGCCTATATATACTTCAAGTTGACTGTGCTTGAATGCGGAGTGTTGTGAGCTCAGAGTTTGGTTGCTTTATTGCTGAGCTGTTTGAGTACTGTTTGGGTACTGTTTGAGTACTGTTTGGGTACTGTGGGGTGTTCTCCGCCCGCCCCTGTCAGGAAGTTTGATCTTCTGTCTAGAAGATTGTTGGTGAGTAGCTGATTGCTCATGTTTGGTCCTGACTGTGCTAGATGCACTTAAAGAGTAACTACTAGCTCATGTTTGGTCTTGACTGCTAGATGCACTTAAAGAGTGGCTACTAGCTCATGTTTGGTCTTGACTGCTAGTTGCATTTGTGTCAGCTCATTTGTTTGTGGAGTTTGACTGTGCTTGATGCACTTAGGAATGTTTGCTCATCTTTTGACTTTTGTTGTGCTTAGTGCACTGGGTAGCTGAAGGCTGCATTGATGACATTAGGATCCTGCTAATGCTAATGATAATTGATATCAGGGATGCTGACCTGTGTGGTTAGTTTAAGCTGGTTTAACCAGGAACATTATTGAGCTTGGAGCTGTTTGGAGCTTTTTGAGCTGTTTGGAGCCTTTTGGAGCTTTTTGGAGCTGTTTGGAGTTTTTGTTGGTTTGCCTAATGACAGAGTGAGATCGGTAGTCCAGTTATATCGTTTTTCTTTTACCCCTAGGGTCCCCTTTTGGTCAGGTAGTCCGTCTCCAGATAGGCTGCGACGGCCCTGTTTTTATGGGTTGGGCCGACGCTGGGGACGTTATATTCTTTTTGGCTGACTCACTCTTGTCCACCACTTATTTGTACTTTTGTCTGTCTATTTTTGCTCCCTTTTTTGCCCTGTGCCAGAAGACGGTGCACTCCGCACCTGGAGGGAGGAGTCGGGCAGTTTTCAATAAAGCTTTTTATTTTTACATTCTGCCTTCTTGTGTCCTTTGTCCATTTAATGTGTTCGGCCTGAGCCAGCCGTAACAATGAGCCCCGCTGGCTTCTGATTGTCCGGTTTATATTTTTGGCAGGTGACACAGGTTTTAATGTAGGCCCAGACGTCTTTCCTGACTGTGGGCCACCAGGCTACTTCCAGTATCCTTAACAATGTTTTTAGTTTCCCTAAGTGTCCACTTAGAGGGTGGTCATGAAAATAACTGAGAAACTGGGTTATCATAGACTTGGGTACAACCAGCTGAAACTTTTCTCCTTGGTCCGTGACCAAAGACTTCCTGTACCAGACATCCTGGACTTTACAGAACCCTATTCTGTTGGGGTTCTTATTAGCAGATGATTGGACCATGTCAAGCAGGGTGGAATCTTTCGCCTGAGCCTCCTTGATGTCAGCCAGTGCCAAAGGTAACTCTGACCCAGATTTAGAGATGGTCGCTGCAATGTACGCCCTGGGGATTTCACACACTGCTCTTGACAGCGCGTCAGGAACCAAGTTATGTAAACCTTTTCTGTATTTGACTTTGAAGTGGTATTCTTGCAACCGAAGCACCCATCGGGTCAAGCGAGAGGTTGCCTTTGTACAATTAAATGCCCAAGTTAATGCTGCATGGTCAGTATATAAAGTGAACTCTGATCCTTCTATGAAATGCCGCCACTTCTCAACAGCCCACACAACAGCCAAGCATTCTTTCTCTGAGGTGGAATAATTACACTCCGCACCCCTCAGGGTTCTGGATGCAAAGGCAATGACTCTCTCTCCCTCAGGTGTCATTTGCACAAGTACCGCACCCAGTCCAACATCACTGGCATCTGTGTGTATCTCAAATGGCAGTTGGAAGTTGGGTTGCATTAATATGGGGGCCTCTACCAGGACCTGTTTTAAATGTTCAAATGCCCGCTGGCAGTTTGGACACCATTCCCAATTGTTGGCTTTTTTGAGAAGATGGTATAAAGGTGCAGCTATGTCAGCAAAATGGGAAATGAATTTGTGGTACCAGCCTACCAACCCCAAGAATCGCTGAAGTGATTTCTTATCAGTGGGTACGGGATAATTTGTGATTGCCAGGCTCTTACTTGGATCTACCCGAACCCCACTCCCAGTCACTATATGACCCAAAAATTTGAGTTCTGGTTGAAAGAAGTTGCATTTTCCCAGATTTAAAGTCAAGTTTGCTTGGTGTAATTTGGCAAAAACTTCCTCCAAATCTTTTATATGTTGTTCTGGTGTAGGAGAGAAAATGATCACATCATCTATGTAAACGAAACAAATTTTTCCTCTCAGGTCTCCAAGCACCCTTTCCATTAGTCTCTGAAATGAGGCACCAGCATTCTTCAGTCCAAAAGGCATACATTTAAACTGATATAATCCAAAAGCTGTTATTACTGCCGTTTTGGCTTTACTTTCTTCAGCCACAGCCATTTGCCAGTAGCCTGATTTCAAATCCAAAGTGCTAAACACTGAAGCTCCATTCATGGATTCCAGCAACTCATGGATTAGAGGCATGGGGTAGGCATCCTGTCTTGTTTTAGCATTTAAGGCCCTATAATCCACACAAAACCTGAACGTCTTATCAGGTTTTGGGACAAGAACCACCGGAGAAGCCCAAGAAGATTGAGAGGGCTCAATGATGCCGTCACGAAGCATTTTTTCAATATGGTCTTTGATTATCTGTCGTTTAAAGGGTGACACCCTGTAGGCTCTTGCTCGAACTGGTAACTCATCTGTGGTGTAAATGTTGTGCACTTCCATAGATGTTTTTCCCAAAGTATCAGTGCACACTGTGGGCCAGGTTTGAAGAAGTTGGGTAATCTCTGGTGGATGATTCAAAACTGTTGTTCTTAAGTCTGCTGAGAAGTCCTCTGTGTTTCTTATGGGTAAAGCCACAATCAGGCTCACGTGTGATGGACCCAGACCCAATGAGGAAGTGCTTGGTGGTGAAGCCATAAAGGGGTAAAATGAATAACCCCGGGGGCCTTTGACTCCATATGTGTTATCACCCAGATTAATAATAGTCGATGTTTTTGTCAAAAAGTCCAACCCTAGAATAATGGGAAATGTGAGGTTAATGTCTTCTACAATAAATGTGTCCAAAGCCCACATCATTCCATGCCAACAGTACAGAATAGTTGTTTTTCCCAAAGCACTGTAGGTTTTTCCATTGGCTAGGGCAAACTTTTGGTTGTCAGCTCGTTTTAATTGTTCCTCTGGCTGAGCCATTTCCTGCCACAGGCTATGCTTCATCAGTGTGAAAGTGCAGGCTGTATCCAGGACAGCGTTACATTTCTGATTCCTGATTTCTATGGGAACATATAAAAGGGAAGGTGTTGTCCTCTGGCCTCGTTGT
>JBBPBX010109411.1:0-11015 GCA_038048925.1 Garcialebias charrua | reverse complement strand
CTTGTGGGAACCAGTACAGTACCTTCGAGCAGGGTATTCGTTTACGTTTTCAACGTCTCCTGGTTTCGCGTTGGTCATCAGAAAATATGTCAGCTCCTGGCCTCTGACTTCAAGATAAACTTATTCCAGGGAGGAATAATCAAAGTTTTTGAGCTTACGCTCGTTCGAAATGGACCCATAACAACATGTTATCAGTCCCAGCTGGATGACGAGTCCTTAGCGCGTGACTGGTGGTCATTCAGCTCTCTGGGAAAAATTCACATCTCTCTCTGAAGCTCCCAGAAACTCTGAAGCGTTTCCGCACAGTTAGAACTTAAAAAGGATCAGAGAGGAGAGTTCACTTGTCTTATCGCGACCCAAGGTTACAGCCAGAGCAGAGGGAGATTTGTTTAGGAAAAGACAGAGAAGCTGGAGCCTTGTTCATGAAAAACAACGGATTAACCTGTCTTCTGATGTTCTAAACAAAACCGTCTGGTCTATGTGACCCGAGATTTCACCTTTAACACAGCAGTGAACACAGTTTAACTCTTACAGAATAACACAGTTTAAAAGCACACATCATGAAAATGACAAAAGTTATTCTTTTGATCACATCAGCCTAAAATCAAAGATAGAAATAGTCTCTTTTTGGTGACTATGTTATCAGATTATAGCTAAATGAATGATTTTGTAGTAAATGTCTTGCTTTACTGAGAGGTCAGTAAAGGTCATCACTGGACAGTTCAAAAACCTTAATTTGACCCTGGGTAGGTCCACTACAACATTTGCAAAGAGTGGCAAAGCAGCATATGAGTTAATGTACACAGTATATGTATGAGGTAGTTGATGTTGGTATAGAGGCAAAGTGGCTGGAGATGCTTGATTTTCAAGAATGGCTGAGGCCTGTCGCCGAGAATAACCGTGTTTATTTCTTATTCGCCATTGTTCAATAATAATAATAATAATAATAATTGTCTAATCTTGTCATCTGCGTATGTTTCCCATACACAGACGAAATTCGTCTCTGCATTTAACCCAACCACCTACCAGGTGGTGCAGTGAGCAGCCATAGAAGGCGCTCGGGGAGCTGGAGAAATAGGTGTGCACTCATAGACACCCCAAGATGTGTAGTGGCCGGGACGCGAACCCGCGTCCTTCGGGTCCCAAGTCAAACGCCCTAACCACTACACCATCTTGGCTCCTGTTTCAACCAAATTACTTTAAAATAGCTACGAGTCTTGTTGTAACCTAAGCTATATTTTCTTAAACCTAGTCGTGGTTCAGTTTCTTCTTTTGAACTTTTTTCTTTCCACTGTATCTCAGTTCTGTTGTAGGTTTGAGATTCACAGATTTACAGTAATTTAAACAACAGCAGTTTTGTAAATCTGTGACAAGTGGACCGTCCATTCTGTATAGTTGCTGAAGACAGAACAGAATGAAACAAAATCAAAGATTTGTTGCTTAATAAAACAATGTGACGATAAGGTCTTGAATTTATTTTGGAAGGTCTTTAAAAAGTCTTGAAAAGGTATTGAAATTAACTTCATTATTCCTGCATATACCCTGATAATGACAACAATAGACAGTCATAAAATAGGCATAGACACACATTTAATTTTTCTAGAACAAGCTAAACTAGCAGAAGAAAACAGAAAGGACACATTTGCCCATTTAGGCTGAAAGAAGCAGAAATGAGCACAAAAAAGTGAAAATTATCTGAAAAAAGCTGAAATTAGCAACAACTACAACAAACAAACAAAAAAAAAAACAGCTGAAAAGTAGATAAAAAAGTAGAAAGAAGATGAAATTACCAGAAGGAAGTGGAGAGAGCACATTTTTGCTCTATTAGGCTGAAAAGAGTGGAAATGAGTGCAAAAACTGGAATTTGCTGAAAAGGCTAAAATTAACATACAAAAAATAAATAGTAGCTGAAATAGCAGAAAATGCTGAAACCTGCTAACTGCATAAATAAGCTGAAAATTAGCAGAAAGAAGTTGGAAGAATGTTGTAATTAGCAGAAAGAACCTAAAAGGAGCACAAAACAGCAGAAGAAACAGCTGAAAGTAGCTGAAAAAAGTTTAAATTTGCACAATGAAGCTGAAAGAAGCTGAACTAGAAGAAAATGTGAAAGGAGCAGTAAAAGGTTGTAAACCGATCTAAAGATTTGAAGGAGGAAAAATGAGCCCAATTCATTTTCTATGAGACAAAAAAAATGGCAGAAAAGGCTAAATATTTCAAACAGCTTAAGTTGCACCAATACCAAAAGCCATAGAATTGTCCTGAAAGAGCTGAACATTTTGATTTATGATTTGTTGAAATGGCACACAAATTGTGGAACGAGAAAGATGCTGAAAAACATACGGAAGAAAAATGGATCACAATAGTGAATGCTTCATAAACACTCGCACAATTAAGTTCCCAGCAAGAAACAGTCGTTTTAAACAAGTTAGAAAATCACACAAATATTTAAAACCATTACTTTAAAGAGACGTAAATAGTTACACGTGTGTTGGAAGACAGTGAAATGTGAGGGAAGCAGAAGGAGAAAGGAGCTTCTGACTGTCACACACAGAACAACACCTCTTCAGAGCATATTTAGATTCTCATGATGTTCTGGTTTTCAATCCCGTCAGCGCTGAGACAACACTTTGAAGTGTCTCATCATCTTCTTTTCACTGTTCGTTCTTCCTGCTGCCTCTGATTCAGTTGAGCACAGCTTAATTTTGGGGGTTGGGTTAAATGCAGAGACGAATTTCGTCTGTGTATGGGAAACATACACAGATGACAGACAAAGACATTATTATTATTATTATTATTATTATTATTATTATTATTAATTTCTTCAAGACTTGAACATGTTGTTGGTCTTTTAAAGTCTCCGTTTTATTGTGGTTTAGATTAGAGCCTGACCGACCGATATGGAAATTATCGGTCTATCTTCAATACTAATATTAGGAGGGGAAGGCTGATGCCAATAACCAATATACAGTACTGGGTGAATTTTTTTTAGCTTTATCCACCCCCAAGAATCTAATGGCTACTTTTAAACCTGTTGTTAACACTTGAAGTCTTGAAACAGTCTTTCTAATGTGGGTTCACGTTTTCTGTTCTCCACTATTCACCATAAAGTTATCACGTGTGTTACTAAAATGTGTATTAAACAAAGAAACATCTTCCCTGTTCATTGTTGCATGCATTTTGTTAAAGACCGTGTAAAGTGAATTTCAACATTTTCTTCAATAAACATTATAAATGTCATAATTGTAATGTTGTAAATGAGTAAAAAGTCTCAAAATTGTAGCTCAATTAATTTTGGAGTTATAGAGCAAACTGTGTATAAAGATATTTCTGTTTCAGGATTTTTTAGGCGTGTTTTAAATGTGACCGCGTTTCGTCACGCGGTCTTCTTAAGTATAGCCCCACCCCCTGCAGCTCCAGCCGTATAAATTCGCCTCGGTGGAGCCGTTCACTCGCGAATCGCAGATAGCATCAGATAGCAATAGCATAGATATTTTGTTCATTGTTAGCTAGCTAATCAATTATGCCTCGTTCGTGCATCTTCCCTGGATGTCGCAATGGTCAGGGCACCCGTACAAATCATAACGTGTTTTTATACCGCGTGGTTTTATACCGAGTATCTGTAATGCCTGGATAGGTCAATGGATAAAGCGTTTGCCTTCCGTCCCAAACCTTATGGGTTCAATTCCCGCATGGTACAACTTTTTTTTTTTTTTTTTATTCATTCCAGATTAAAAACACACAAGAAAACTATTTACAAAAACAGCGTAACTCTTGGAAAAAGTAGCTGCTGTTACAGACAGAACTCAGATAAAAACAGAGCAGGTTTACTGGCTCTGCTGTCTGCCTCTCCACACACAGCTCAGCTGCAGGCCGCAGTACTGCGCTGAAACCACGCCCACGCGCTGACACGCCCCCACAGTTTCAGACCAAGGGAAAATTATGTTTTTTCATGATTTTTGAGACTTAATTTTATAAGGAAAACAATGTTTTTAATCAGTCAGATTTATATGGGTGATTAATAACACATATTTATGCCATGTGACAAACTAAAAACACACATTTAATTTCACTTTACACGGTCTTTAAAAGACAAAGTTGTTATAATCTTAAGGGGACAGAGATGTTTGTAAAACCACAATTCAGAACTAGTTTGAAGGGACGTTCTACCTCAATCCAGGGAATTAGATTATGGAATGGCTTGGAGAATGTAGTTAAAAATGCCAAGTCAATGTTTACATTTAAGAAAATGATCAAAACAAATGTGTTAAAAAAATATGAAATAGCGTAATGTGTATTGTATTAGTTAGAAAATTAGAAAGAGTTAGTCATTTTGTACTGTTGGTTGAAGATTATTATTGTTTAATCTGATTGTTGGAAAAAAGGGGCAGATATAATAAGATTTATTCTTCTTTCTGCTACCTTTCATTTTTTTATATTTTGTACAATATCATTTATGGGATTGTCTTGTATTGTTTCTTTTGAAAAAAAATGAACAAATTTAATAAACATAAACATTAACATTGTTCAGTCGGTCACGTACGCTGAAGGTCTAATTACTGTAGTAATATTCACTGCAGCAGCTTTTAATTTTTTTCTTTGCAGAGAAGTAAATATTTCAGACAAACATTACATTTCATTGAGGACGACAAAGATAACGTTACTAACACTGATATATTTTTACCTCTACGTTAGATTTATTATTCAGGATAAAGTTTTATGAGGCGATAGTTTATGCTAGGTTATCTAAAAGTTAGCTTGCTAACTTGAGAGGCACTTGGCTAATGACAAGCAGGTTGGAGGATTAAAGAGAATTTATTGTTTTTGTTTATTTTAAAAAATCGGTTAAAATAAACTTTCAATGCTCTGTTCAGCAAAATATGGTTAATGGACTGTAATTATATAGAGCCTTTCTATCTTATTGAAATACTCAAAGCTCTTTACAACACAATCTGTGCCTCATTTACCCATTCACACAGCTCTCTACTAGATCTTTAAAGGCTAATTGAACAAATTATTCTAAAGAGACCAATCAGAGCTTTAGATCACATTCAAACACCGATAGGACACACATCGGAGGCAATGAGGGGTTCAGTGTCTTGCCCAGAAACACTTCGGCATGTGACTGCTGGTGGAATCGAACCCCCAACTCCCGCATTGGAGGACGACTGCTCTAACCCGAGTGTCCACCCTGAGCAGCTGCAGAGCAGCTCTGCAGACGAGGGGTGTTTACCTTCGGGATAAATCGAGGTCGCCGATTGGTCATTTGCTGACACGCCTACTGGATTGATTGACAGGTCCCAAAAAAAAGAGAGCTGACAGCTCCAGCCGCAGCGGTGTTCTGTGTTTATATATTAATAAAAAGTTATTTAGTATAAAGAAAAAAAAACAGGGAGCACTGGCCTTGCAGCCCACGTATCAAGAGTGGCCCATCAGGAAATCTCCAGACTCTCCCGCAGCCACGCTGGACCTGATTTTAATTCGCTCGTGATAAATTTCTTCATTTTTCACCATTTCAGTCATGGCATCAACGAAGGAGGAAGAGATCACTTGCCCTTTGACAATAAATAAAACAAAAGGCCAAATCAGGGATGAAGAAGTGAAATGTAATACATTGGTGTCACATACAAAACAATCCATCATCCGGGCAGTTTATTGTGCGACACCGTGTACACGCACGTGGTCGTAGAAAAGGAGCTTTGCGCGGATGTGCCCTGCGGACGTCCACACGGACCTCCGTGGATGTTCGTACGCGGGAATATACTGGGGGCTTCAAAGTGAACGGCCATGACTTGAAAGTAGTCTTGGTGCGCCCTCTGCTGGATACATTGTACAATTACCGTACTTTCCGCCTTAAAAGTCGCACCGCCGTACACGCTGCATCTGTCCAATTATGTCCCATAAAGTGGAAAAATCCATAAATGTGTCGCACCTCCGTATACGTCGGATCTATTATGCGTCGCAGCTGACGCGTCGCTTATGTTGCGCGTCACCGCTGACAACCCGGAAATGTGGGCCGGTGTTTTGCCAAAAATAGATTGGCTGCGAAATGGCCACAGGAGCATGCACGGAAGGACTTTAACAAGATTAACACTTAAAAACAATTATTTGTTTGCTGAAAATTAAAGCAAAGATGTGTCTGAGCTGAACTTTTCCTTAATAAATGAACGTAATTGTCAAATCAGCTGAATTAAAAAAAATAGTTTAGCTACATGCAAAACGTGCACCCGCAGCGGGTGGGAACGCTGCATTTCTTTAAAATTTAACAAGATCCATCCATCCATCCATTTTCGTCCGCTTATCCGGGGTCGGGTCGCGGGGTAGCAACCTAAGTAGGGAGGCCCAGACTTCCCTCTCCCCAGCCACATGGAGCAGCTCCTCTGGGGGAATCCCAAGGCGTTCCCAGGCCAGCCGAGAAACATAGTCCCTCCAGCGTGTCCTGGGTCTTCCTCTGGGTCTCCTCCCGGTGGGACATGCCCGGAACACCTCACCAGGGAGGCGTCCAGGAGGCATCCTAACCAGATGCCCGAGCCACCTCAACTGGCTCCTCTCGATGTGGAGAAGCAGCGGCTCTACTCCGAGTCCCTCCCGGATGACTGAGCTTCTCACCCTATCTCTAAGGGAAGCAGCAGATAGGTACCGACAGTCCAAGCGGCATGCGGCTCGGGTGGTTGCTGAGGCAAAAACTCGGGCGTGGGAGGAGTTCGGAGAGGCCATGGAGAATGACTTCCGTACGGCTTCGAGGCGATTCTGGTCCACCATCCGGCGTCTCAGGGGGGGAAAGCGGTACGCGACCAACACCATTTATGGTGGGGATGGCGTGCTGTTGACCTCAACTCGGGATGTTGTGAGTCGGTGGGTGGAGTACTTCGAAGACCTCCTCAATCCTACTGGCAGTGGTGGGCACAGACCGCTAGAGAGCGCTAAAGCGCTATTCCGCTTACAGTGGACCTAAACTTTTTGTCAGCGTTTTTGTGAATTGACTAACTTTTATAATTCATAAGCGGATTTATGCTATTTTTATTTAAAATGCAGTACCGCTAATAACTAATTATCTATCAGTAAAAACCAATAAACTTATTTACAAGCTTTTATGCTGCTTGTTTTTTACCTTTTTCCCCACGTAAACAGCAGAGGAGGAAAGGGTGTGAGGGGGAGGGGGGCAGAGCTGAGAACAGACTGGGCTCTACCATGTAGGTAAATGCCTGGGGGTCCCATTTCAGCAGTGGCCCCGGCCCCGCCTCGCCCCGTGCAGTCACCTACATCACTAACATTGCTCATGCTTGTTAATGTACATTTAACATAAAAATAATTATAGTTACGATGAAAACGATCATTAAATACGCAATAAAAAAAACGGTCGATTTCTTTATCCCCCTACTAAAAATGGACTATTCCATCTTGACAACTTCCGGGTCATAGTTGAACTCAGGGGCTAATTCTGTAGCTGGCTGCGCTCGGTGTCTTCATAAATCCGTAAATAACCCGCTGTTTCAAGCCAAATTAACGTGGCCGGATGATTTTATTGTGTGTTTTGTGATGACCATTCGACGGTGAGTCGTTATTTTTATGTATTTTAGTTACTTTTCATTAAATCTGTTGACTACCTATAGACGCTAACTGTGTCTGCCTGTTACACCGGTAGTGCTGGGTTACTAATGAAATCCGTAAATAACACCGCTGTTTCAAGCCAAATTAACGTGGCCGGAGGAGTTTATTGTGTGTTTTGTGTCGACCATTCGACGGCGAGTTGTTAGTTTCATGTATTTTGGGTTACTTTTCATTAAATCTGTTGACTACCTATAGACGCTGTGTCTGCCTGTTACACCGGTAGTGCTGGGTTACTAATGAAATCCGTAAATAACACCGCTGTTTCAAGCCAAATTAACGTGGCCGGAGGAGTTTATTGTGTGTTTTGTGTCGACCATTCGACGGCGAGTTGTTAGTTTCATGTATTTTGGGTTACTTTTATGTATAAATGCGGTGGCGACACACCCGTGTATTTGAGATTTAAACGTGGTTTTAGGGATTAAAAGATCATTCTATTTTTTGTTAATTTCGTGGCCCAATAGAATATATGTACGTAAAGTATTAAATAAATCCTTTGATTTTTGTAATTTCATCCTTTTAGGATCATTTTTGTTACTTTACAGTTGGCAGTGTAGTGCAAATATTGATAACGCTGCCGGCTATATATAAATATATATATATATATATATATATATATATATATATATATATATATATATATATATATATATATATATATATATATATATATATATATATATATATATATATATATATATATATATATATATATATATATATATATATATATAATATATATATATATATATATATATATATATATATATATATATATATATATATATATATATATATATATATATATATATATATATATATATATATATATATATATATATATATATATATATATATATATATATATATATATATATATATATATAATATATATATATATATATATATATATAATATAGAAATATATAAATAGCGGATTAGATTAGCTTCCCCTAATTTTCATAAGACATTTGTGCTTTTGAAATTGTGGACCTAAAAAAATTAATAAGCGTTTTAGAAATTGTGGAAAATTTTTTTTAATTAGCGGTGCCCACCTTTGCCTACTGGCATGTCTTCCACAGAGGAAGCAGAGCCTGGGGACTTTGGGTCGGGCTCTCCAATCTCTGGTGCTGAGGTCACCGAGGTGGTTAAAAAGCTCCGCGGTGGCAGGGCTCCGGGGGTGGATGAGATTCGCCCTGAGTTCCTTAGGGCTCTGGATGTTGTGGGGTTGTGTTGGCTTACGCGACTCTGCAATATCGCGTGGACATCGGGGGCAGTTCCCTTGGATTGGCAGACTGGGGTGGTGGTTCCCCTATTCAAAAAGGGGGACCGTAGGGTGTGTTCCAACTATAGGGGGATCACACTCTTAAGCCTCCCTGGTAAGGTCTATTCAGGGGTTCTGGAGAGGAGGGTCCGTCGGATAGTCGAACCTCGGATTCAGGAGGAGCAGTGTGGTTTTCGTGCTGGTCGTGGAACACTGGACCAGCTCTACACCCTCAGCAGGGTCCTGGAGGGTACGTGGGAGTTTGCCCAACCAGTTTACATGTGCTTTGTGGACTTGGAGAAGGCATTCGACCGCGTCCCTCGGGGGGTTCTGTGGGGGTACTCCGGGAGTATGGGGTACCAGACCCATTGATATGGGCTGTTAGGTCCCTGTACGACCGGTGTCAGAGCTTGGTCCGCATTGCCGGCAGTAAGTCAGGCTCGTTTCCAGTGAGAGTTGGACTCCGCCAAGGTTGCCCTTTGTCACCGATTCTGTTCATAACTTTTATGGACAGAATTTCTAGGCGCAGCCAAGGTGTTGAGAGGATCCGTTTTGGTGGCCTTAGAATCGCTTCTCTGTTTTTTGCAGATGATGTGGTCCTATTGGCTTCATCAGGTCGTGATCTACAGCTTTCGCTGGAGCGGTTTGCAGCCGAGTGTGATGCGGCCGGGATGAGGATCAGTTCCTCCAAATCCGAGGCCATGGTCTTGAGCCGGAAAAGGGTAGCATGCCCTCTCCGGGTCGGGGAGGAGGTCCTGCCCCAAGTGGAGGAGTTTAAGTATCTCGGGGTCTTGTTCACGAATGAGGGAAAACTGGAGCGTGAGATCGATAGGCGGATAGGTGCAGCATCCGCAGTGAAGCGGGCGCTGTACCGGTCTGTCGTGGTGAAGAGAGAGCTGAGTCGAAAGGCAAAGCTCTCAATTTACCGATCGATCTACGTTCCCACCCTCATCTATGGTCATGAGCTTTGGGTTGTGACCGAAAGAATGAGATCTCTGATACAAGCGGCTGAAATTTAACAAGATAAACGCCTAAAAAAATTTGTTTGCTGACATTATAGTAAAAGTGTTTCTCAGCTGAACTTTTCTTAATAAATGCACTTTGACAGTTAAAACGTGGTAAAATGAAGCTGACGAAATACATTATAAATAAATCGAATTTTAGCTCAAACATCTCCTAAAGCTAATCAGTTGTAAATGTCCATCCAGGGATTACTTTCTGTAAGTTTCATCAAAATCTGTCCTGTGGTTCTTGAGCTATTTTGCTAACAGTCAAACACCGAGGTAACAGTAGCTCAGACCTCCAGAGTTCAGGAGGCCGGGTTGCGGCAGAGTGAGTCTGCTGTCGGACACATGAGCTGGGAACGGTTGGTGGACCCTAGCGGCCGAAAGTGGTACTGCTCCATTTTTTTTCGTCTGAATGAATGGAAACGGTTGTATCTCAGCCAAAAATTGGTCTAAAAATATGGGAAAAAATCCCTAAATATGTCACTTTGCCGTATAAGTCGCAGGACTTGAAAATTAGTTTGTTTTTTTTTAAACTGTGACTTATACGCCGAAAAGTACAGTACACCTTTTGCATGTAAGGACAGTTTGTTCCCAGGGTTTGTATCGGCGCATAATGGGACAGTTCTCACCGATACGATATGTCTCCAAAATCTATATTGGCCTTACCGATAAATCAGCCAGGCTCTATTTTAGATTTCAACAGATCTTTTTTTGTTGTATTTTTAATCTATGAGTGAGTACTCTCCTTTCTCAGCACCTGTTTGTACTTCAAGTGTCCATTTTGTGTCAAATTCTGTGGACTGGTCCTGTCCAGAGAGACTGCTGGAGATGGACACCAGCTCCTCCAAGAGCCATAAAGCAGAAGCGGGTGAAGAAAACTGGGTGGATGCTACCTTTGGGCTTGATATTCATAAAGTAGGGCATTCCCTTTCACTGTTACGCTGATGACGTTTAAATTTCCCTTTAACCTTCAGAAGGTCCTTTTAGCAATAAGTGTTCCTTACATAACTGCTTTAAAATAAATTTCATTAATTTTTCACAATAAACTTTGGGTCATCTCAGTCTAAAATTCGAAATAAAATTTTAATGACTCTTTATAGTTTTAAGGGCCTTTTTCAATGCCACATTATAGTATTTGG
>JBBPBX010109410.1:0-11015 GCA_038048925.1 Garcialebias charrua | reverse complement strand
AATATGCTCAAAACAAATGCCCTAATCTGTACAAAAAAAAAGTAGAACTCAAAACTAAGTTTGATTTATTGTCTACATACTCAATAGAACAATCACTTTTGAAAAGTAAATCATCATTTTACATACATGGAGAAAAGTCAGGAAAACTACTGGCAAATCAGTTGAAGGGTGCCATGGCTAAACAAATCATCCCTAAGATCCAATTAGAGAACGGCACCACAACTCTAGATCATTTACAAATTAACAGAGCATTTAAGGACTTTTATTCCCATTTATATACTTCAGAATCCCAAACCAACAAGAATTTATCTTCTCAGTTTTTCGAAAAGACCAACATGCCAAAACTCACACCCAACCTGAAAGATGCACTGGAGATCCCAATATCCCTGACAGAAATTGTGTCAGCTGTATCGGTAATGCAGTCTGGCAAATGTCCGGGTCCTGACGGCTTCCCTGCTGAATTTTTTAAGAAATTTTCTTCATTACTTTCCCCACTCCTACACTCGGTTCTCTTAGAGTCATTTGACCAAGGATCCCTTCCGAAATCTTTTTTAGAGGCCTGCATTACCCTCATTGCAAAGAAAGGAAAAGACCCAACTCACTGTTCCTCTTATCGACCAATCTCCCTTTTAAATACAGACGCCAAAATTTTAGCCAAAGTTCTTGCTCAAAGGTTGGAAAAGATCCTTCCTTTGATCATATCAAAAGACCAGACTGGATTCATTAAAGGCAGGCACTCCTTTTTTAATGTCAGACGCCTTTTGGACATTATTTATTCTCCTTCGGATACTGTTCCTGAGTGTGTTATTTCCCTTGATGCAGAGAAAGCATTTGATCGGGTTGAATGGGACTACTTGTTTAATGTTCTTGACAAATTTGGTTTTGGCCCCAATTTCATTACATGGGTGCAATTAATTTATTCACATCCCACCGCAACCATTCGTACCAACTCTCAGATATCAAAACCCTTCAGTCTACATCGAGGAACTCGCCAGGGATGCCCACTGAGCCCTATGCTCTTTGACCTGGCAATTGAACCTCTTGCCACTGCCTTGCGGTCCTGTGACACAATTTCAGGAATCTGGAGAGGCGATATGGAGCACAAGGTCTCCCTTTATGCTGATGACCTTTTACTTTTCATTTCTCATCCGACTGACACGCTGCCCTCCGTTTTATCATTACTTGAGGAATTTGGAATAAACTCTGGTTACAAATTAAACCTGAGTAAAAGTGTAATTTTCCCTGTCAATACCCTGGCGCAGACTCTTGACTTTGGTAAATGGCCTCTTAAAATTGAGAAGACAAAATTCTCTTACCTGGGTGTTACAGTTACGAGGAGGTATAAAGATTTATATCAAGAAAACTTTGTCTCTCTGTTGAATCAGACAAAGCAGGCATTATCCCGATGGTCACCGCTTTCCATTTCCCTCACAGGCCGTATTAACTCAGTCAAGATGGTCACTTTACCTAAGTTTTTATATCTTTTTCAAAATATTCCTGTTTTTATCCCTGGTTCATTCTTTGTTCAGTTAGATTCCATCATTTCATCATATCTGTGGCAAGGAAAACGTCCACGCTTAAATAAGACACATCTCCAAAAAACTAAGGCCGCAGGCGGTCTTGCCCTTCCAAATTTCCGCTTTTATTATTGGGCAGCAAACTTGCACTGTCTAGCATTCTGGTCATTCTATTACAACAGGCCTGACAGCCCTGACTGGGTAGAGATGGAGTCACAGTGTTCTGGGAAATGGTCCTCCGTGGCTTTCTTGGGATCCTCACTCCCGCTTCCACCACTTACAACTGTTATAAATCCAGTTATAAAACACTCACTAAAAATCTGGGCACAATTTCGTAAATGTTTCAATTTCTCTAGTTTCTCTCTCTATAGCCCTATCATGTCTAACCAACTTTTCAAACCCTCATCTCAGGACTCTGTTTTTAAAGAATGGCAAAGAAGGGGTATAGTACGCTTCAATGACTTGTTTCTCAATAACACTTTAGCTTCATTTCAACAACTATGTGAAAAATTTAGTCTTCCCCAGTCCAATTTTTTTAGGTATCTCCAAATACGGCACTTTATTACTCTTCATTTGTCCAGCCTCTCCATTTCAACTGATAGCAGTATTGTTGACACTATTCTTTCTCTAGACCCAAATAAAAAACAGTCCATTTCATTCATTTACAGTAAACTATTGGATTTGAAGCGTGCTTCCTCAGATAAAATCAAAGCTGCTTGGGAAGAGGATCTCGGCTCCTCTATTTCAGAGGACTCTTGGACCTCCATACTCAAACTGGTGAGCTCCAGTTCTCTCTGTGCTAGACATTGTCTAATACAATTTAAAGTGGTGCACAGAGCTCACATCTCTAAACTGAAATTGTCCTCTATGTATCCTGATGTCAGCCCATACTGTGTGAGATGCAAACATGCTGAAGCCTCTCTCTCCCATATGTTTTGGTTTTGCCCATCTCTGAACAAATATTGGCGGGAAATCTTTCAGACTTTATCACATGTACTAGATACACGCCTGAACCCTGACCCACTGATTGCTCTGTTTGGTCTTGTAGAGGGCATGACAAACCTAAATAAAAACCAACAACATGTAATATCGTTCACCTCTCTCCTGGCCAGACGAGCTATTTTGCTTAGGTGGAAAGAACCGTTTCCACCCACTCACGCTCAGTGGTTGGCTGACATCATGTCCTGTTTAAAGCTGGAGAAAATCAGATTCACACTCCAACAGAAAGAGGGTAAATTTGAGAATGTCTGGGGACCTTTCCTGAATCTGTTCCAGTCTCTTTGACAACACAACTCATTCAGGTTAATGCAGTCTCTTGGCTATTTTACCTTTTATTTATTTTTTTCCTTTCTTTTGGCAGTGATTGGGTAGGGATTATTTTCTACATGTTGTAACTTAGATTGATTGTTGTGTTTTTTTTGTTGTTGTTGTTGTTTTTGTTTGTTGTTGTTGTTGTCTGAAGGGGAAAAAATGAAAAATTCAATAAAAAGATCTTGAATTTGAAAACATTAAAAAGACAATTTAATAATTTATCATCTACAATAAATGGATGGATGACTGTTCTTAACTGGACAACAGAGACTGGAGCAGAACAACGTGCACGACTGAAGCTGAGAAAAGTTCGGCTCGGACAGTGAAGTTTGTGTGTGCGTGCGGGTGTGTGTGTGTGCGTGCGGGCGTGTGTGTGTGTGTTGGGACGCTTGACAGAATTGGAGCTGCTATAATTCACTGTTCTCTAAAATATTAATTTCAATTCATCCTTTATTTCTACAGGTTGTTAGTCTCATTGAGCCTCGTCATTTAAAAGAGAGACCTGTTTTTAATCAGTTTAATCAAATGTTTACAGATGTTTAACAACCTGTCTGTGTTATCAGCGGTCAGAACCCTGGGTCCTGATCAGAACCCTGGGTCCTGATCAGAATCATGGGACCTGGTCCAAACAGTCTGTCAGCATCAGCTGATCTTAAGCTGTTTCTTTGCTCAGAAAACACAAAACTTTTTTCTTTTACTGATTTTTATTATTTGACTGCTGCAGTGAATCGTCCAATCAAAGCCTATGATTTTCTCTCCAGGTCCTCCAGGAGAGAGCAGGACCGGCCCCCCAGGACCCTCAGGTTCAGCCGGACCTCGCGGTCCACCTGGACGTCCAGGTTACACCGGTGTCCGTGGACCTCCAGGCCCTTCTGGTTACTGCGACTCCTCTCAGTGTGTTGGCATTCCTTACAACGGTCAGGGATACATTGGTATGTACCACACCGGTCTTTAGGGGTGGAGCAGCGTTCTCTGCTTAAAAAAAAAAGAACTACCGGTAAACGTTTATTTAGTTGATAAAAAACACTAAACGTTTCATTTAGTTGATAAAAAACACTAAACGTTTCATTTAGTTGATAAAAAACACTAAACGTTTCATTTAGTTGATAAAAAACACTAAACGTTTCATTTAGTTGATAAAAAACACTAAATGTTTCATTTAGTTGATAAAAAACACTAAATGTTTTATTTAGTTGATAAAAAACACTAAATGTTTCATTTAGTTGATAAAAACACTAAATGTTTTATTTAGTTGATAAAAAACACTAAATGTTTCATTTAGTTGATAAAAAACACTAAATGTTTTATTTAGTTGATAAAAACACTAAATGTTTTATTTAGTTGATAAAAACACTAAATGTTTCATTTAGTTGATAAAAACACTAAATGTTTTATTTAGTTGATAAAAAACACTAAATGTTTCATTTAGTTGATAAAAACACTAAATGTTTCATTTAGTTGATAAAAAACACTAAATGTTTCATTTAGTTGATAAAAAACACTAAATGTTTTATTTAGTTGATAAAAAACACTAAATGTTTTATTTAGTTGATAAAAAACACTAAATGTTTCATTTAGTTGATAAAAAACACTAAATGTTTCATTTAGTTGATAAAAAACACTAAATGTTTCATTTAGTTGATAAAAAACACTAAATGTTTCATTTAGTTGATAAAAAACACTAAATGTTTCATTTAGTTGATAAAAAACACTAAATGTTTCATTTAGTTGATAAAAAACACTAAATGTTTTATTTAGTTGATAAAAAACACTAAATGTTTTCATTTAGTTGATAAAAAACACTAAATGTTTTATTTAGTTGATAAAAAACACTAAATGTTTTATTTAGTTGATAAAAAACACTAAATGTTTATTTAGTTGATAAAAACACTAAATGTTTCATTTAGTTGATAAAAAACACTAAATGTTTCATTTAGTTGATAAAAACACTAAATGTTTCATTTAGTTGATAAAAAACACTAAATGTTTCATTTAGTTGATAAAAAACACTAAATGTTTCATTTAGTTGATAAAAAACACTAAATGTTTCATTTAGTTGATAAAAAACACTAAATGTTTTATTTAGTTGATAAAAAACACTAAATGTTTTATTTAGTTGATAAAAAACACTAAATGTTTTATTTAGTTGATAAAAAACACTAAATGTTTTATTTAGTTGATAAAAAACACTAAATGTTTCATCTTCAGGTGCAAATTTTAAAAGTGGAGTTTAAAACCAGTTTTACTTTATAGTCCTAGATTTTGGTTCCACGTATGAGTTTCTGAATCTTTCACAACCAGAAGAGATCAGCACGGTTGCACAACTGGTAGAGCTGCTGCCTCTCAGCGAGAAGGTTGCCGGTTCAAATCCCGGTCCGGGGCCTTTCTGGGTGGAGTTTGCATGTTCTCCCCGTGCATGCGTGGGTTTCCTCCGGGTACTCCGGTTTCCTCCCACAGACCAAAAAACATGCTTGTTAGGCTGATTGGTGACTCTAAATTGACCCTAGGTGTGAGTGTGAGAGTGGATGGTTGTTTGGTGTGAGTGAGACAGGTCCCTCTTGTAAATGAGTCCCCGTGACTCAACGAGGCTAGCCTGTATAAATAAAGGTTGAATGAATGCCCCGCCCCCTCTGCTGTGGCCCGCCTCTTTTTACTAACAGCTGTCAGTCAAACTGCTTTGCATGCTGAAACACAAGTGTTCCAGTTTTACACTCAAATGGACCAAACTGTGTCTCTGATCAGGAACCCAGCACGCTTCGGCCCACCAGGAGGACCACCTGCTGCAGAACCAGCGCCGAAAGAGGTCTTTACCAGGACTGGGTCAGACCGGGAAACGTCCTAGAACAGCCGGGTCATCTGTGTGAAAAACCTGTTTGTTTGTTTGTTTGTTTGTTTGTTTGTTTGGTCAGGTTTGACACCTGTGATTTATTAGAAACACACCTTTAGGTGTTTGTTGGCATGGCAGGGAGGAGGCGGAGCTTCTGGGGGATGAAGAAAGTAAAGCCTGTGAGCCTGTAAGATATTGACTTTAAACTTACAGTCTTCTCTGTGTATCTCATAAATAATATTTATCAGTTTGCCTTCGTTCTGTCGCAAACCATTTACCAAACGGTGGAAAAAGCCACGGCTGTGGACTTTAGTTTGTTTTATTTTGAAAAATCCACACCTGTCAACTTTACTTCATGTTTTACTTTGAGAAATCCACATCTGTGGACTTTACTTGATGCTTTATTTTGAAAACTCCACATTTGTTGGCTTCACTTCATTTTATTTTGAAAACTCCACATCTGTGGATTTTAGTTCATGTTTTATTTTGAAAAATACACATCTATGGACTTTACTTCATGTTTTATTTTGAAAAATCCATGCCTGTGGATTTTATTTACTTGTTTTATTTTGAAAAACCCACATCTGTGGACTTTACTTAATGTTTTATTTTGAAAAACCCATATTTGTGGACTTTACTTCATGTTTTATTTTGAAAATCCTACATCTGTGGATTTTAGTTCATGTTTTATTTTGAAAAATACACATCTATGGACTTTACTTCATGTTTTATTTTGAAAAATCCATGCCTGTGGACTTTATTTACTTCATGTTTTATTTTGAAAAATCCAAATCTGTGGACTTTATGTTTTATTTTGAAAACCCCACATCTGTGGGCTTTACTTCATGTTTTGTTTTGAAACCCCCACATCTGTGGACTTTACTTCCTTCATGTTTTAGTTTAAACCAGATGTTTCAGATTGTCAGTTCCAGCGACTGATTTTCTTATTTATTTCTGAAAACAGAAGAGGCATTTTTCAATAAAACTACTGAAAATCTCAACCTGAGTGCGACTCTGATTGTGTGTGTGTGTGGGGGGGGGGGGCACTCATCCAGCTAAAGGTCAGTCACAGATCACCATGGTAACAGAGGGTGAATTGATAGATATAAAAAAACTTTACTTCCTGTTTGGAAGTGAAAACTGAGTATGGATACAATGGAAGTTAATGAGATTTTGAGAGACCATATTCCCAATTTTCCTGGACAGTGGACCCCAAGTACTTGAAGTCCTGCACCTTTGTGACTTTAATTTCTCTTCTTTCCAGTGCATACCTCCACCTCTCCAAGTTCTCTTCCACCTGTTCCCTGTTCTCATCGCAGATTGTAATTACCACTTTGCCAGTGGTAAGTGTGGTTCCACCAGTGTCTCCTCGGTTCTTCTGAGGTTCATGTGATTTGCCACTGTAAATTGTTTTCCAGCTCTGACGGCGGAATCGTAACAGGTCATTGTGTTTGAGCCACTCAACCTGTTGTGCTCCTTAATTGCCTTTCAATTGGACTTCAACTTCTTTAGTTTATTCCAGCACTGCTTATCAGTCCAGGTGTAGCCATCCTGGCACTACCATCATCTCTGTTATATCTCTGTAAATTCTCTATCTTTCTCATTCTCTCTTTCACTCTTGACGAAGACAATCACCCTTACACTCTCTCCCTCCCTCCTGCGTTTTTGCTTTCTTGTCCTGTCAACCTCGGAGCTTCTCTTTAGACATCTTCTGTATTGAAAATTATTATGGATTTATCTTGATGCATGCTCAATAATCCAGGTAGAAAAATTTATCAGTTGGGTGAGAGATATGGATTTAGTCAGCTGGTCCCTCAACGCAATTGATTAAAAAAAATTCCACCAGACGACATGGTACTAGAGAGCCCTTATGCCCTGAATGGACCCACGCAACTTAGTATGTCTGACAGGAACCAGTTTTTAGGATTTGATTTTGACGACAGACAGCAGGAATGGTTAAAATGTTTATTAAAGCGCAGCTGCTGGTGGAGGTCAAAGTCCCAGGGCCGGGCCAATCTTCACTGACAGGTAGGGGAGGGGCTCCTTGAGAGATTTGAAGAGGATGATGTCACTGGCAGTGAAGACTGGGAGGCAGAAAAGCAACGCTGAGCAGAGCATAGATTTAGGGGTCATCCGACAGGGAGATCCAGAGAAACAGGCGAGGATCATCCACAGAAGATCAGAAACCCAAAGCCAAGTCCAAAACGGAATCCTTAATGCGTGGTTGAGGAAGCAGAGGTAATTAGCATAGGCAGAGAGTACAATCCAGAACAGACAAAGAGGAAGCAAGGTGAGGAATCTGTGAGACAGGCATGAGGTCAAAACCAGGCAAACAAACAAAACTGGACTGAACGCTTGACATCTACTGACCCGAAGGATTTCAATAATCTCACACTGAAAGAATGTGAGAATGGAGCTCAAGTACTGGTGTATACAGATGAATGGCATGAAGACTGATTACTGTGAATCAGCTGAGTGGTTGTGGTAGTGGTTGACAGGAGCACAGAGATGTGACATGAGCAGGAAAATAAAACAAGCTATGGCAGGTGGAGCAGAAATGTGACAGTCCCACCTCTAAGGTCCGGCTCCTGACGGACCTCCAGTCTGGTCAGGGTGGGAACTATGGAAGTCACGGATGAGGGACTTGTCAAGAATGTCGTGGGCAGGGACCCATGACCATTCCTCAGGCCGGTAGCCCTCCCAGTCCACCAGGTAGTGGTAACCCTGACACCACCATTTGGAACAGAGCAGCCTCCTGAAGGTGAAGGCCATGGACCCATTGATCAGTTGGGTGGGAGGAAGGAGCCCGGAGGAAGGCCCAAAGCACAATGAAACTAAGGGACTGATCTTGGAGACGTGGAAGGTTGGGTGGACCTTGAGGGATCGAGGCAGTTGAAGGGGAACCGCCACCTGGTTGATCCCCTTGGCTATTGGAAAAGGACCCACAAAGTGAGGGTACCAATTTTTGACACTCCACCCTGAGTGCAAGGTCCTTGGTGGAGAGCCAGACCTTCTGGCCCACATGGTGGAGGTGAGGTTCTGGGAGTGATGTCAGTTAGTACCCCTAAGTTAGACCGTGCAAGACTTGATGAGAGCCCATCTACCTCTCTTCCAGATATGTTGGCACCTAAGGGCTGCTCTGTGGACAGATTGGACTTGAGCCTCTCTTCCCTGGGTTGAGAACAATGGTGGTTGAAAACCATAAACAACATAGAAGGGGACAGACCTGAAGCAGCTGAAGGCAGTGAGTTGATGGCGTGCTCGACCCAGGTTAGATTAGCTGCCCACTTGTTTGGATCCCCCTCGCACAGGATGTGAAGTTTGGTCTCTACCTCCTGGTTAGCTCTCTCACTTTGTCCATCAGTCTGAGGATGAAAACCTGAAGAGACTTACAGAGATGCCAAGAAGTCTACAAAACTCCCTCCAAAAATGGAAAATGAACTGGGGGCCACGGTCAGAAACAATATCTGTGATAGTCCATGGAGGCGAAACACATCTCTGACCATGATCTCACCTAGTTCTTTGACTGATGGGAGTTTTTTCAGAGGGATCAAGTGGACCATTTTAGAAAAGCGGTCCACAATAGTAATGACTGTGGCCTGAGGATAATGGGAGGACGTGAGGGGACAGGAAGTGGTCGTAGATAACCCGCAGGTGGGCATCTCGAGGTCTTAGCCTGACAACATTAGTGACAGGAGGAGTCATAGTCCTTAATGTCCCTAACCAGGTCCTTCCACCAGAATTGAGCTCTCACTAAAGCCGGGGTTTTAGTTATACCTGGGTGACAAAATAAATGAGACTGGTGACAAAGTTCAAGTACCGTCTTGATGTGAGGTGCAAGTATAAACACCCAGTTCTTGGGACAGTCTGGTGGAGGAGGTTGGACCTGGTTAGCCTGTTTAATGTCCTCTTCCATTTGCATGATAGAGAGTCACATAATGTTGGGTAGAATGAACTCCATCTTTCTGCTGCGTGTGCGGCCCTCATCATCCTCCATGATATGAGATAATGCATCAGGTTTGACATTCTTAGTACCTGGTCTGTAAGACAAAGTGAAGTCAAATCGGCAGAAAAACAAGGCCCACCTGACCTGTCTAGGGTTACGTCGCTTGGCAGAATTAAGATACTCCAAGTTTTTGTTGTCTGTCCAAACCCGAAAAGGTTCCCTGGCACTTCCAGTCAATGCCTCCACTCCTCGAGTTTTAGTTTAACTGCGAGAAGTGGACGTTCCCCTTACCTTCTGCCAGAGAGAGCCTTTTTGAAAAGAAAGCACAGGGGTGAGTTTTTCCTTCAGAGTTACGTTGACTAAAAAACTGCCCCAACTCCTGTATTGGATGCATCAACTTCCACAATAAATTATCTATTACGGTCAGGTGAATGCAGGATGGGAGCAGATGAAAACAGTTTCCTAAGAGTGGTGAATGAATGTTCTGCTTGTTAGTTCTAGCAGAACCTGGTCTTAGAGGAGGTGAGTGCGTGGAGAAGAACAGAGCTTGTTAGTTCTAGCAGAACCTGGTCTTAGAGGAGGTGAGTGCGTGGAGAAGAACAGAGATCAAACTATAATTTTTTTATAAATTTCCTGTAGAAATTAGCAAAAAACTGTAGTTGTTTCTTGTCTTTGGGTGTCGGCCAGTCCAACACATAAGAGACCTTGTTAGTGATCTCATTGGGGGAAATAACAAAACCTAAGAATGAAGTGGATGATTGGTGGAACTCACATTTTTCAACCTTTATGAATAGGGTTTTTTGCAGTAGTCTCTACAGAAAAGATCTGATGTGTTTCTTATGAAAATAAATGTCTTTAGAGAAAATAAGAATGTCATCCAAGTAAATAAAAACAAATTGGTTAACCATGTCGCTGAGTACATCATTAACTAATGCTTGGAATACTGCTGGGGCTTTGGTGAGCCCAAAGGGCGTAGGGATTCATGGTGTCCTGTAGGGGTATTGAAGGCAGTTTCCATTCATCCCCCTCTTTAATACGAACTATAAGCATTTCTTAGATCTAGCTTGGTAAAGATATTAGCTCCTTGAATAAAATCAAAGGCTGAGGTCATAAGAGGCTTGGGGTACTTTTAACAGTAAATTTAGTAAGACCCCAATAGCCATGCAAGGACAGAGTGAACTGTCCTTCTTCCCACGAAGAAGAACCCGGCCCCAGCGGGTGACACTGAAGGTTTAAAGTCAAAGTCAAATTCAACTTTATTGTCAGAACTGCAATATGTACAGGACATACACAGGGTTGAAATTGCGTTTCTCTCAGTCCCTCGGTGCAACAGTAACCATTTAAACATTAAAACACTGAAACATTTAATAAACATAAGCATAAAATAGTAAAAGTGTAACACTGTCCTGAGTTT
>JBBPBX010109409.1:0-11015 GCA_038048925.1 Garcialebias charrua | reverse complement strand
TTATAAATAAAATGGTATGGTATGGTATGTATGGTATGGTATGTTTATATGTTTGCAGGGACAACCATCAACACAAGAACACACCACCTACCATGGACAACTTGTCAAATAAGTTAACCCCACCTTAAATGGATGATGTGTCTGGGAGCAGATCCAAAGATGAGTAAGCAAGTGAAATGTCATTCATGCACAACTGTCCTTTCTGCTATCAAACTCTGAACTCTAAATGCCTAGTAATTTTCTTTGTGGTCAACACAGGAAGACTGAGGAGATGATGTGGTCACTCACCATGCAGTCTGAGGAAAGGCCTAAGAATGAAGGAGCAGTGTAAGTGTGATGAAATTATATACATTCTCAATCTTAAAAATGATTTAATAATCTCTTTTTATTTATAATACTGATGAACCTGTTGTTTGTTTAGGAACAATCTCCCTGCAGTCTGTCCAGGAGGAGATTTTGCTGAGGAAGACTCACAGAACATAATGTCCATGAAGAAACAAGTGGAGAGAGGGCTGCAGATGGACAGGACATTCCACCAGACGTTTTCTGTCTGAGCTGAGGAGGACCCTGCTGCTGTGGAACCAACACAAGACTTATCCTTTGCTGTCAGATCTAATGTTGCATACTCATATTTGTGTTCAATCTTCTCCCACACCCAGCAAACATGTTCTCCACTGCAGGAGACACTGTCTGTCCAGAACACACATACTAAATTCATAGTAAATTTAACAAAAAGGAAAAAGTTCATAGAATTAAAATTCAAACAGTTCAAATTATTTCATCCTGAAAGAACTCTGGCTAACTACTGTAGCTCTTTTATAACATGATGGAGTTAAACTCAAAGTAGTCATCTCAGATAAATAGTGTTATTATTTTTATATGAAAGTTTCTGTTAACTTATTATTTTTATATGAAAGTTTCTGTTAACTTATTATTTTTATATTTGATTGTTTCCGTTCAGTTCCCTGAGACTACTTCTGTTGTGACTTGACGCTGTGAATAGCACCAATGTAAACTGGTTGTGTGAACCAATTCTTGTAAGAAAATAAAATGTTCAACACATTCTGACTTTGTCTTCTTATTGATGTATTATCACCCCAAAAATGTGCATTTTGATGTAAGACAGTCTCAGAGAGAGTCCAGTTTTATTTTAACCATTTTAGTAAACACAAATTTGATGAACATGTTACATTACTGTAGAAAACGTATAACACTCGAGCTAAATGACACACAAGATTTAAACACTGTTTACATCATAGCATTAAATCTTCTGATTTTAAATCACAGCTTTCTCGACTGCTCTTACTTGGGGATTTAAAAATGTATGCTGGTGAAGATTCTCAGTCATCCAGGACATGATAAAATCAAAAAAGGTGTTCAATACAGAAACAACTGGACTTTGTCTGCTACAAATATAGTCAGTTATTTCTGTATTGAACACCTTTTTTTATTTTAAAAATGTAATCAGTCAGAGAAAGGTAACTGTGTGGTTGAACAGAGCTGCTTCTAGCCTCCTCACTGCTATTGTATTATTATTTGGGTATTATGTAGGTTGTAGCGGTGGCGTCTCTCCACTTTTCAGAAACTTCCAGGATGAACCAGAGGATCCCCTCATCATCACCTCCTGCCATGTCCTCCTGTAAAGTGGAAGAAAAATGTTTAAGGACTGCTACAAACAGGTTCATAAAACCATCTTTTTTGGTAAATGCAAATGCTTATTGTCAATTACCATGTGACGTGTGCTGCTGACCACTTGACCAGGTCACCCTTGTAAAAGAGATCTCCATCTCAACTGACTCTACCTGGAAAAATAAAGGTGATTGATTGATATAGCAGACATCTGGTGAATATAAAAGTTTATATTGTCTGATATTTAAAAGGGTTTGACTTCAGCTCAACTTTTGTACACAAGCTTGAGTTAAAAACATGAACATCTGATATTCATAATATTAACACAACACATGAACATATGAATCATAACATTAACACATAAACAACTGACAATCATTATATTAACACACGAACATCTGATAATTAAAATATTAATACATAAACACCTGATAATCATAATATTAAAATAACTTGCTTGAAAACTGAGTAATTCCTAAGAAGATTTTCAAAAGTGATGTTCTTTGGAATAATGATCACGACAAGACTGTTCAAGTTCCACTTGTGCATTTGAGTATCTTGAGAAGAACTTTCTGGTTTTAGATAATTACTGAATGTGGCATCAGAGCATTTTTCTGCAGGACCGTTTTCTTTTTAATGAGTTTGAAAAGATTCAGATGCAGCTAAATCTGCTCAAAACCCAACAATAATTGAATATGTAAGACTAAAGACTTTGTTAAACACAACGTTTAGAAAACACTTTTGTAACATCTAGTTGAGAGGCATAGTCAGGAATAGTAATAAGCATTAGATAAAGGCTAGCATTAGCATGCTAGCTCCACAAACAAATTCACCAGAATAAACAGTCAGCTGAAGGCTTTTTTCACAAACAGCCATATAAAAATTGAGAGGCATGTCAGTCAGAAATGCAAATAGACATTAAATAAAGAGCTTTCATGATTCAAAACGTACCTGCAGCCAGTCTGCTTGTCACTGTACGGCTGATTTTCCAGAAAAATAAAAAAATAAAAAAATAAACGACCGGAAACACGCTGTCGATACGCAGCGTTCACTAGACGAGTCCAGGCCTCCAGGGCGGCGAAAACTGCGCCCTGAAGACTCCAATAGTTTTGTAAAGTTGGGACATAACTGCACATGTGCAACTTATAACGAGAATCAATGGATAAGATTCCAGTGCCCAGAGGACCGGAAATACGTCACAATCAGAAAAACGTTTTTTTGAAACAAACAATATAACTCATCATTACTCCTAAAATATTTATCCTACACAACTAAACACATAATTAGGATATAATATTAGTTGTAGACACTTTTTATGCAGTGATAAAGTACAATATTATATGCTAAAAATAGGTTTGCAAATGCTTATCGTGCTTACAAGGTAGTAACTTAGTCTAAAATGTTTACTATAACAACTCTAGATGAAATACATGTCTCTCTTGTAAATGAGTCCTTGAGGCGCAATGGGATTAACCTGCCTAAATAAATGTTGAATGAATGAAATATATAGGTGAACAGATTTGACTCACTATTGGCAAGAAACTGGTCAGTTTAGTCTCTTTGTCACCCTTAGTTAATGAGCAGTTATTAATGATTTATAAAGTGTTTATAGAGGAATAATAAGATATCTATAAACTATTAGCCATCTATAAGAGGAGCCTTATTGTAAAGTGGTACCTAAAGTGGTACCTTTTTTGGATTTTGTGAAATAGAAGCTCAAGATTAAAATAGTTCCAGCTGTTTAGCCGTACAAAATGAGCCTCAGCAGACAAGCTGTCTGGCTATATCTTCATGTACCACACTTCTTATAAAACGTTTCAAAGCCTGAATAAAATCACAGCTTCATTGTAACACTTAATGAAACAAGACTGACTGACAGGAAGTGAATGCAGTTAAAATAAACCCCACTCAGTGGAGTAAAATTGTTTCTACTGTATTCTTGTTTTAATTGAGCTCAGAAAGTTTCAAAATAGTCTAAAAACAGAACCATGTCTCAGTAAAAGGTGACACAGCACACTTATTCACTTTAAGAATAATGTTAATGGTTACATCAGCTTGTGTGTTTTTGAAGTGGCAGCAGTTTTAGTAGGATTATAAATTCTGTGTAATGGAGGGATTTTCTTTATTGCCGGCCATTTAATGTGATACAGTTTTTGTCTGTGTCTGTTTGGTGTCTTCAAGATGTTTGGACGCAGCTGAACAGGCAATAGTTGTTGCTCCACTGCTCAGACAACTTCCAGCTCTGGAAGGAGAAGATACACCAAGACATCTACACCTCCAGATGCAGGAAGAGGGCCACCTGCATCATGAAGGACCCCAGTCACCCAGCACACACTCTTTTTGCCCTGCTCCCCTCAGGCAGGAGGTTGAGGAAAATTAAGTGTAGAACCACTAGACTGAGGAACAGCTTCTACCCTGAGGCTGTTAGACTCGTTAATGTCTAACCAGGATAATCACTGTGAAGAATCACTGTAATGCCACTTTGATTGTTCATATGTGCTGTTGATTATCCATGAGGCTGGACCTCTGGCCAGAGATTTTATGAACATTATTGACTCAATCTCATGCAGTCTGTCACAGGTGCAACTCATGAAAATGGACACACACTGGATCTTGTGCTGTCTTATGGGATGAATGTATCAACTGTGGAAATCTGTGGAACTCTTTTATCAGATCATCTGTGGTGAAGGAACTGGCTGGACCATCTGTGCGTTCTGCACGTGATATCTATTCAAACACAGCGCTGCGCTTCTCCACCGGCTTTAATGACTCTGTCTCCTGCAACCCTCAGTTCTGCTCTGTATCCAGCGTGGACGAGCTCACTGATCTTTTTAGTTCCACATGTTCTGACATTCTGAACTCTGTTGCTCCTCTGAAGATCAAAAAGAGGAAGTCATGTCAGCCGTGGCTGAGTGAATCCACCCGCGCACTGAGACGCCAGTGCAGACAAGCTGAGAGGAAATGGTGTAAGGACAGACTGCAGGTTTCCCTGGACATCTTTAAAGACAGCCTGTCAAATTATCAGAGAGCTGTTAAAGCTGCTAAGACTGCTTTTTTATCTAACGTGGTTTCTAACAACAGTCACAGACCTCAGGTTCTTTTTAATGTTTTTAACTATGTTGTGAATCCATGTGATGCTGGTCATGTTGCTGAATCTCCTGCGCTGTGTGAACAGTTTTCTAAATTTTTTATAGATAAAATCACAGCTCTGAGACCCTCCTCAACACAACTTTACACAGACCCCTCCTCACTTCCTCTATCATCAGCTGCCTTTGAACAGTTCGAGCCAGTGACTAATGCCTCTTACCCACCGCACAACTGCAAACGCTCCTGCCGTCCCCTTTTTGCCGCTGGTCACGGTCCCACTGAACCACTGAACACCGTCTGATGACGTACACTAGGGGGTAGCAGAGGGAGGGGTCTCTGGCTTGTTTTCCGGGTTCAGTTGTTGTTTTAACTGCACCTCCGACGGTCTTCGATGAGATTAAAACTTTTTTTTATGTTTGGGGTGATCTACACTGGAGAGGACAGCAGCCTGTCAGCAGCAACTGTAAAAATGCCACGTTTCTTACCGGAGTTTGGGTCCAATTCCTGGAGGCTCGATCCGGTGAGTTTAAAAAGTCCGAAAAAAGTCCCGTTGTGGTTGTGTAATCAGATAGCGAGGCTCTCCCGACTGTTTGCCGGATGCGTCGAGCCGCCAGAGATCAACATTTGGGACGTCTGCGGCTCGACGGCGACGCGCGCGTGCGTGTGCAGGCTGCCGTCGCGCCGCTTCGATCACTCGAATCTCGCCGCTTCCTTGTTCGCCGTGACTCCACGCGTCTCCTCCATAGACTTTGAATGTAAACCGGTGTTATCCGGCCGCTTCGGCCGCTTGACAAAGGGGGCAGTGGGTAGGAGGCATAACTGTTTTAAAGGACATTGTGGATCACATGCAGCCTTCTAACTCACCTTTGGACTGTGTTCCCTCTCGACGGTTTAGGGAAGTTTTTAGCACTCTTGGCCCTTTAGTTCTTGACATGATTAACATGTCCCTGTCATCAGGCTGCGTTCTAGCTTCCTTTAAACATGCTGTGGTGCAGCCTCTCATAAAAAAGAAAAGCCTTGACACAACACTGCTCTTAAATTACAGACCTATTTCAAAACTACCTTTTCTGTCAAAAATTTTAGAGAAAGTTGTTTTTAATCAACTTAAGAGGTTTTTAACTGCCAACAGCATTGGTAAAAAATTCCAGTCAGGTTTTAAATCAGGCCACAGCACAGAGACAGCCCTTTTAAGAGTTTCTTTTTGTCACGACTGGAGCAGGTTGTTGGTATCAAAGGCACAGTTTAATCCTGGTTCAGATCCTACCTGACTAACAGGAGTTTTTCTGTTCACTTAAGGCCCCGGTATAGCTCTGCGTTTGGCCGAACGCCGCTCTACGCGCGCGTTCTGTGCGCAGGCAGTTCACAGTATAGTTCTGCGTTTGTTCTCGCGTTAATGCTCGCGTTTTCTCTCCAAACACTTGACGTCATTTGAGCAGCAGCAGCGCAGAGTGTTTACCTATGGGACAAATTGAGGTCGCTGATTGATCATTTGCTGACACGCCTACTGAATTGATTGACAGGTCGGGTGGGGAAAAAAGACACGAGCCGGCAGCTGGCTCCTGCTGCAGCTGCTGCGGTGTTCTGTGTTTATATGTTAATCAAAAGTTCTAAAAAATAAATTAAAAACAGGGAGCACTGGTCCAGCACACCAGGAAATCTGCAGAACCTCGCGCAGCCACGCTGGACCCGAGTTGATTTTGCTTGTGACAAATTCATTCATTTCCTCATCATTTCAGTCATGGAGTCAGCGGAGGAGGAAGCGATCACTTGACTTTTGGCAAAAAAACAAAATAAAAGTCCAGATCAGGGGTGAAGAAGGGAATTTAATACATTTGTGTCACATACAAAACAGTCCGGCGCCGGGCAGTTTATTTTGAGACAATGCATTTGCATACGCATTCGTAAAATTTAAACTTGGCGCGTTCGCGCCTGCGTTCAAAGGCTTGTGCCTCTGCGTTCGAACGGCGTCGAGCGGCGTTCGGCCGAACGCAGAGCTATACTGGGGCCTTTAGGGAAATGTTCTTCATCTCCAGCTCCTCTGATCTGTGGAGTCCCTCAAGGGTCTATTTTAGGTCCACTGCTTTTTAATCTGTACATGTTGCTTTTGGTGTCCATTTTTAGAAAACACAACATTCCTTTTCATTGCATTGCTGATGATACCCAGTTATATCTTCCGATTGAGTCAGACAGGGTCACTCCACTGGATCCACTCTTGGACTGTCTAAATGACATTAAAATCTGGTTAAAACTAGATTTTCTGAATCTAAATGAAAATAAAACAGAAGTCATCAGCTTTGGTAAATGTAACACCCTTAATGTTCTTGGCCCCTTGGCTTTGTGGTGGACCAGACCCTGGTCTCTGATACACCTTCCTCTCTTTGAACTGTCCCAGTGACACCTTTTCACTGATACTCTCAGTGAAACAGACATTAACACAGTTTATTCCATTTAGTTTGAATCTAAGAACATAATCACTACAAGAAACTCTTTTTACTCTTTAAATTTGTTCTAATTCAAATGTATTCAACAGAATAACCCTCTGTCATTTTTATGATCATTTGTTATTTGCATGAGCAGTGTATTCTTTCAACGTGTGAACGATCATGTGTTAATATGCTGGTTTATGCTGCACTATGATGGTGAGTCAAGAACTATGCCTAAAGTCAAGAATATGTCAGACTGAACTTTCAGTTTTGTTTAAAAGTTAGAAAACAGTTTTAATCAGTTGTTTCATGAAGCTGGCTCCAGTCTAATCTGTTTCTCTGTCTTCATTGTAAACAACTTCTTCTCTGTTCTTCAAAACATTTCTTGTTGACGTTCAGACTAGGGATGCACCGATCCACATTTCTCACTTCCGATCCGATACCGATACTTATTAACTCAGTATCGACCGATACCGATACTTTCCCGATCCGATACTGTTCAGGTATTTGACTCTGTATAATGAAACTTTTGCACCCAAACTATTCATTTTAACATTGTGTGAGATAAACCCAATGAAGACACTCTTAAGCCTTACAATAGGGAACCCCCTTATTGTAAGGCTTAAGAGTGTCTTCATTGGGTTTATCTCACACAATGTTAAAAAGGGCAGTCACAGATTGTGATTGAACACAAGTGCTCTTTGAAGCTGGATCGAAAAGTATCGGCAGGTTTGATCCGATACCCGATACTTAAATAATGCTGGTATCGGATACCGATACCGATACTGGATCGGATCTGCCCCATCCCTAGTTCAGACGTCAATTAATCTCCTCCCACTCCCTGATTGAAATGACCAATCGGGAAGAAGCAAGTCACTGATCTCAGATCCTCTTTTAAAAGTTCTAAGCTTCCTGGAACTTTCAGTCTGCTGGAGGAAGTGTAAGATGCACTGACTTTCTCTTTCTACTGTGGACGCGAGTCATGAGCAAAAGACCCCATCCTATCAGCAAAGGGTTACAGCAAGCTGCTGTGAAACCCGAACCGAGTGTCACGGCTCCAAGCTGTGAATTAATCTCCTTTCAGAATTTATCTTGAAGAACCAAACCGGAACAGTGCCGCTACCTTGAGTCGGTCAAAGCGGACCTCAGGAGACGCTGTAAAGCAAACACGTTGCCTGCCAAATGTAGCCGGATGGACGATCTGTGCACGTTTAAGGTTGGCCCTACTTTACCAGAGCTTTGGACAGAGAATCTGCGCAAAGGTAAAAAAGTCTATGTTCACTAGCGGACCTGAAGTCCAGCGGACACCCCTCAAAGAGTGTGCCGTATCTGGTTGTAAATACTTCAAGATAATACACCTCCCCATCTTCCGTTCAATTTTCTTCCTCCTCCTAAACTTTTTCTTTATCTCTTCGCCAGAACTTTAAGCTAAAGAACCTTCAGATATAAGTAATATGCCATCTTATTAGTATGAAAAAAGTATAAAAAGTATATCTATAAAATAAACTGAAGGTTCTAGCATTGACATTTGCAAAGAGTGGCAAAGCAGCATATGAGTTAATGTACACAGTATATGTATGAGGTAGTAGTTGATGTTGGTATAGAGGCAAAAGTGGCATATGCAGTAAGGCACATTGGGCATCCTTAAATAAGGCTGGTCAGAGAATACTGTATATGTATCAGCAGTAGTGTAGATATAAAAGTAGTGTAAATGTAAACAGTAGTAATACATGTAAACAGTAGTAATAAATGTAAACAGTATTAATACATGTAAACAGTGAATGTAAACTGTAGTATGTAAACATTCATTCATTCGTTCAACCTTTATTTAGTCAGGTAAATCTCATTGAGCCTCGAGGGCTCATTTACAAAAGCAACCTGCTACAAACTAATGAATGATGAACAGCAATAGTAGAATTTCCTTAAACAACAAACAACAGAAAAAAAAACGTAGGAGAGAAATAGAAAGTGAAATGCAACAGTGAATGTAAACAGTAGTACGACTAGGCAGTGATGTAATACAAACATTAGTGCAAATATGAGAAGTAGTGCAAACTGAATGAGCACATGACCGAGAGTTTAGTGAATAACCCGTTTGATGACACAGAGTCCAGTGTTAAAAACTTTGTGTTGTGTGGTAATGTGTGAGAAAGTTTTTTGTGTTAAGGCAGTTCAAATGGGAGGGGAGGCAGAGCAGGCAGAGTGTTTAGCATCCTGACTGCCTGATGAACAGAGCTGTCTCTCAGTCTGCTGGTTCGAGCCTGGAGACTCCTCAGTCTCCTCCCTGATGGCAGCAGTCTGAAGCAGCTGTGTAGTGGGTGTGTGGGATCACCTGCCATGCAGAGGGCTTTCCGAGTGAGGCGGTTGCTGTGTAAGTCCTGCAGTGAGGGGAAGGAGGTGCCGACGATCTTCTCAGCTGCTCTCACGATGCGCTGGAGGCTCTTGCGGCAGGATGCAGTACATGCACCAAACCACACAGTGATGCAGCTTGTCAGGACACTTTCTATGGCACCTCTGTAGAAGGTGCACATGATGGGGGTTGAAGCTCCAGCCCTTTTCAGCTTGCGGAGAAAGTAGAGACGCTGGTGAGCCTTCTTGGCCAGTGATGCAGTGTTCCTGCTCCAGGACAGGTCCTTTGAGACGTGCACTCCCAGGAACTTGGTGCTGTCTACTCTCTCCACTGCGGTGCTGTTGATGGTCAGAGGGGCATGTTGGGCATCCCTCTTCCTGAAGTCCACAACAATCTCCTTTGTCTTCTCCACGTTGAGAGTGAGATTGTTGTGTCCGCACCACAAGGCCAGGCGGCTCACCTCGTTCCTGTAGTCCGTCTCATCGTTGTTGCTGATGAGACCTACCACTGTTGTGTCGTCCGCAAACTTGATGAAGTGGTTGGAGCTGTATGATGGTGTGCAGTCGTGTGTTAGCAGGGTGAATAGAAGGGGGCTCAGCACACATCCTTGTGGGGCCCCTGTGTTCAATGTGATGGTGCTAGATGTGTTACTCCCGACCCGTACTGTCTGTGGTCTCCCGGTCAGGAAGTCTAGCAGCCAGTTACACATTGAGGTGTTCAGCCCCAGACTGTCCAGTTTATGGATGAGCTGTTGGGGGATGATGGTGTTGAATGCCGAGCTGAAGTCGATGAACAGCATTCTAACATAAGAGTCCTTCGTGTCCAGATGTGTGAGAGCTGTGTGGAGGGCAGAGGAGATGGCATCGTCGGTTGAGCGATTAGGTCGGTATGCAAATTGGAAGGGATCCAGGGAGGCAGGGAGGACAGATGTGATGCTTTTCATGACTAGCCGTTCAAAGCACTTCATCAGGATGGGGGTGAGTGCTACTGGGCGATAGTCATTGAGGCATGCGGGCGTTGCCTTCTTTGGGACAGGGATGATGGTGGTGGCTTTGAAACAGGTGGGGACGATGGCCTGGCTCAGTGAGATGTTAAAGATGTCCGTGAAGACCGCTGCGAGTTCCCCTGCACAGTCCTTCAGCACACGACCAGGTATGTTGTCAGGACCAGAGGCCTTCCGGGCGTTAATCTTGATAAATGATCGCCTTACGCTGTCTGAGGACAGCGCCAGCACCTGGCCATCAGGAGAGGGGGGGAGTGTGCAGGTGTGCTGTTACTTGCCTCAAACCGAGCAAAGAACTCATTCAGTTCATTCAGCGTAGAGGTTGAGCTGTCACAGGTCTGGGGGGATGGTTTGTAGTTTGCGATGGTCTGTATTCCCTGCCACAGACTGCGTGTATCCTTGCTGTCCTTGAAACGGTGAGCTATTTACTGTATTCTTGTGAATCCGTTTGGTCAGCTGTGGATGTTTTTAAATGAGCTATATAAATAGCATGTGTAGACAGCACTAATTTATATATATATAT
>JBBPBX010109408.1:0-11016 GCA_038048925.1 Garcialebias charrua | reverse complement strand
CCCGCTGCTCACCTGGATCAGGGGCCACCTCACAGGTCAGCCACAGTATGTGAAGCTGCAGAGGTGGACACTGTGGACTGCTACAAGTACCTGGGGGTCCACCTAGACAATAAACTGGACTGGACAGCTAACACCAACGCCTTCTACAAGAAAGGGCAGAGTCACCTTTTTCTTCTGAGGAGACTCAGGTCCTTTAACACCTGCAAGACCGTGCTGCAGATGTTTTATCACTCGGTGGTCTCCGGCGTCGTCTTCTACGCTGTGGTGTGCTGGAGCAGCGGGGTGAAGAAAGCTGATGCCAACAGACTTAATAAACTCATGAAGAGAGCTGGCTCAGTTCTGGGAGTGGAGCTGCAGTCTATGACAGAGGTGTCTGAGCAGAGGATGCTGAGGAAACTGATCCAGATCCTGAACAACACATCACACCCCCTGCAGGCCACACTGGACTCTTACTGCAGCACTTTCAGTCGTAGACTGAGACCACCGAGGTGCTCCACAGAACACAGGTAGTCCTTCAAACTTTTTAACTCCTCCCCCTTTCTGCACAAAGGACAATAAAATTCATCATGTACTTCAATAAACTCTTTAATGTTTCTGTCTGCACATGTTTAGAACCTAATTGTTGGTATTTTTACATTCTGTTATTTTTTTTACATTATGTTATTTTTTATATTCTGTTATTTTTTATATTATCTGTACTGAAACTCTGGCACAACAGTTCCCTGCAGGATCCATAAAGTTTTATCTCATCTCATCTCTTTATAGTTGGGAAAACTGTTGAAATGAATGTTTCAAGGGAACCAGATTTCTCAGATACAAAGAAAAACAAAAACTAATCATTTTTCTGAAAATGGTCAGGCTTCAGACTGAAATGCATGTAAAAGCAGCTAAAGTGTAAAGAAAAATAAATCAGAAATGTCAGAAAATCAGAAAAAAATAAATAAAAAAAACATCCAGATGACCTGAGTGAACTTTGGTGGATTTTTTTACCTGGATTATTGAGCATGAACTTTGATGTCTTCGAAATGTCACTTCAAGAGGTTACAAAAAAAGTATCTCCTTTGAAGCAAAATGCTAAAATATACTAAAACACATCCAGAAGCATCATGCGAACTATCAGTTGGATACATTATTTGTAGATTTTTGGTTTAGTAGACTTTAATAATGCTCCCACTCTTATGGCTTGTTAATTATACTTTGATATTTAATCACTGACATTAGGGCAGATAATTTCATTTTCATTTGGGGTTGTTGGTTTGATGCCTTGGTTAGTGTTAGTGCATTCATTAAACCTTTATTTATACAGGTTAGTCAGCGTCGCCAGTATTCATTTACAAGAGAGATTTGTATATTTTAGCTTCTCGCAAGAAAATATACATTTTTAAACACGTTTTGTTGTTTAAAGATTAACGTTAATGATGTTATATTATGTTACATAATACTGTAATTTTGTCATACCCTGAGAAACAAGTCATCCTAGAAGTAAAGAATTTCAAAGACCTTCATCTACTAGGGGACACAATTTACAATTTTCCATTTTTGTGCTAAAAAGACTAAACTATTGGAATGGACTAGAGGACAATGTAAAAAATGTGAAGTCCATACTAATATTTAAGAAAATGATTAAAACTATTTTGTTGAAGAGTTACATTTAAGTTGATTCTAATTTAACAAATTATATTAGATATTTTGATGTGACTGTATATCTCTGATGAGACTGTATTATTTTGTATTACAAATAAGTATATTTATGTTTGAATTGATAGTTTGAATTGATTGTTTGATAAGGAGCAGATATGATAAGAAATGTTTTCTTCTTCTGCTTCCTTTCATTTTATGTTTTGTTTAATTTTTCTTTTTAAAAATTTGTCATTGTTTTTAATATGAAATGAATAAAATTATACTACTACTACTACTACTACTACTAAACTATAGCCCCAATGTAATGCAGTCGTGTTTTAATAATGTGCTTCTCAAAAGCAAATACAAAAAAAAAAAGAAAGAAATTTTTTGCTTCAATGAGTGACTACCGTATCTTATAATACAATATAAGATTAGCTTAAAAGGACAACACCCACCGTGACAGTAACAATTCACCATATTGGACAATTACTGTAGTAGAATATGATGTCTATTTTCATTTTTGCATTTGGGCCAGGCGAGTGTAAAAAAACAACAAAAAAACAACAACGGAGTCCCGGAAACATCCGGAAACCCGGCCGAAGATTGCCGAAGTCCGGAGTGACGTAAATACAGGTTCCACTCAGAAGGCGCAGTTGTGGTCCAGTTGTGGATACAGGACCAGCCCTCTGTTTTTATTTATTTTTTAGAACTTTTTAATAAGATATAACACCGCTGCGGTTAAAGCTGTCGGCTGCATTTTTATTCTCTACTCCCGACCTGTCACTGAATTGATTGACAGGTCACGGGGAGAGAATAAAAAGCCGAGCCGGCTTCATGAGGAAATTAATGAATTTGTCGCGAGAGAGTGAATTAAACTAGTGTCCTACGTGGATGCGTGATCAGAATATGATAGACATCAGTGTGCGACCGCAGGATTAATCCACAGGCAGATTTATTAACAAGGGAATATTTAAAATGTTTCGCTTTTTTTCCCCTCTCTCTGAGCAACGGAGGTGGTGCTGTCTGTGCGCGCGCTGATCAGTGCAGCCAGCTGCACATTTATTTCTGAGGAAATATTAAAAATGACATGACAACTTGTACACGTCTGACGTCTGTCCCACAATAAATACGTTGCGGTCCAGTTCAGCTCAGCTCCACGCCTCTTTTGGAGCCGCGCTGCAGCTTCATTTCTAAACAAGTTTATTTGAGCGGGACCTACCCACATTCAACTGTTGTCTTATGAATGACCCGAGGAGGATTAAAGCCGGACTGGTCTGTGAGGGAATAGTGCGGGTTTGACTTATGAAAGGGGCTAAAAAAAACGCAGAGCCGGCTTCATGAGGAAATTAATGAATTTGTCGCGAGCGAATTAAACTAATGTCCTACGTGGATGCGCAATCTCTAAATATTTTCTGGTGCAGTTGTGGGTACAGGACCAGCGCTCTGTTATTATTTATTTTTTAGAACTTTTTAATACGATATAACACAGCTGCAATAATGAAGCTACGTTGATGCATGCTTGTTATAACTCCGTATGCATTCAAGGCGGATACTTCAGTGACGTCAATGCCCATATATGGAGAGGGGCAGATTTTCCCGGAGCTGCTGCTAAAAACTGCTAAAAAACATGAAATAACACATTTAGCATTATTTCTCTACAATATAAATAAACGCTCCTATTTTATTATTTAATTAACTACTAAATATTAATGACAATACAATTTGAAAACATGGTGGGTCATGTCCTTTAACTCAATCCACTTTTAATTTTAAAAATCATTAGATTGGCTTAGAATTTAATCAATATTTATCTGTGATTATGCAGTTTAAATTTTAATGAAGTATTATAAATGGATATGTAAACATTATCAAAGCAAACCCTCAAAGCAGTTAAATTATTGTCCAAAGATCATAAATCATTGGTGATGTGTTAGCGTACATCACTGCAGTGAACACAGATTTACGGTACTTTGTTTTGTGCTTTACTCTAATCATCTCGGAGCAAATGAAAATGAAAATAACTAATGAAAGTGTTTGTCTAATGTTGTATATGCTAATTTAATCTACATTTGATAGTTTTTCCATGTTAATGATCAAAGCCTATTGAAAAAAGTCACACACACATGCACACACGCACCCAACGTCTTGTGTCTTGTTTTTGCTAATGACAACCATTCACTGCTAGAATATTGATGTCTTATTTTTCACAATTAAATACAGATATCCAATCAATCAGATTCACATGGGTTTAAAATGCATTTTTGTTATTTAGATTATATTTCTAGCATTTTTCTTAAGCCATTGCTACAAGCTTAACATGATACCTTTAACACATGCCTTCAGCTCTGAACTGAACATTTTTTTGTTGTTGGGATTAAGTTTTTTTTGGTACTTGATGTGACTTTAAATATAGAAGGTGACATATAGAGAAAAGTGGACTGTCAGAGGATGATGCTTTCATGAAAAAACACGTTACAGTATACACTTGCACATACAGTAAAGTGCATTTATGTGGTAGTAAGTGCTAGTGGTAATGGGTGTTTCGTTTCAAGTTTTCAGTTTGCACCCTTGCATGATTGGAACTGTGTGTTGGAGTGCAAGGACATGGGGTCATAACTCTGCGCGGTTCATGTGTTTCCAGCTGTTTCTACCTTTTAGCCTCATCCAAAAGCTGCATTGGTCCACACAGACAGATGTACGCAGACTGCAGTCAATCGTCTTCTGCCTCCCACTCCTCAAAACCCAAGCCTAAAATCTAAAATTTATCTGAAAGCTTACAATCAATAGAACAAAAACAACCAAAGCCAAAAACATATTCCATATAAATGCTAGATCACTTGGAAACCAGTTCAAATCTGCTTTATGTTTATACATAAAATTACCCCACTTGAATTAAAATGTCTACAAAGATGAGAAAATCGTATTAAAAATAGTGAACTTTGAGATTATTTTAAACCTTTTGAGAGACATTAAAAAGAAATTGCCTTAGAGTGTCTTCAGCCGACTGCTTTACTGTACTCTCAGACCATGACGCTGTCGGTATTAAAAATAATAGAAATAAAAATGTTCTGCAGATACAAGTAAGGTCATCCTGGATGGCTGCCCAGTATGAAGATTTGCTGACATGTCGGTTCTAAAAGCAGCACCCACTCAAGAACTCAGATTAGTTGTGCTTCACCACTCTGTGCAAAACCCTTTTAGATGACAATTGGGTTAAAAAATTAGCAAAACTGCAAAGAGCTATGCGTTTTAATTTCTACAAGGTATGATAATGATTAAGAGTTTTTCATCTTTCTGCTACATTTTTTACATTTTGTATGTTATTGTTTATGGGATTGTTTTGCATTGTATTTAAAAAAAATATACAATACAAAACATTTTTTTAAATGAACACATTTTGTAAAGAAAGAAAGAAAGAACATAAATAATAGTAAGTTTCAGACAGTCTATAGTATTCTCAGTGCATAAAAGCCAAAAGAGAAGCTGCTGTTGGATTCTGAAGACCTTTGGCAAGAAGGTTTATGATTCGATGCCTGCTGAGAGCCCAGCAGGATCAATAATTCTACATGGGTTCATTCATGCTCAAAGTTCACTGGGGAACCAAAAAAAAGCTATAACTAAACACCCTGATGCATGCTCAATAATCCAGGCTATAACTAAACTTTTCACATAAACATTTTCTGTTTGCAGGGAATCATTCAAAATGTGTTCTGTGTTCAGCTGAGCTCATGTTTCAGATTAGTTCTGGTACTAAAGAATATCAGATGTTGAGAGGATACCATCAATGGGTATCTTGGTCGATTTGCATCTTTTTTTAAGCTCCACATGGAAAACTTGGTCAAAAAACCTGAAAGTTAAACTGGGTTTCTTTTTCAGAAACAGAACCTGTCTAACTCTGAATGCAAGGAAACACCTTGTAACTGTGACTTTCCTCCCCTCCATTGACTACAGTGACATTATCTACATGAACTCTCCTACAAGCACCCTGCAGATGTTGGATGCTGTTTATCATGGTGCACTAAGATTCATAACTGGCTGTAACTACCAAACCAACCATTGCACCCTGTATTCACTGGTTAACTGGACATCATTGACTTCACACCGACTCTCTCACTGGTACATTTTCATCTTTAAATCACTTCTTGGTCTGCTGCCTTCATACTCCTCCTACATGTCTCTGTGTGAGTGCAGCTACAGCGTGCACTCTCAGGATATTATTACATGCAGCGTCCTCTCTGTGAGAACTGAACTAGGCACAAGGGACTTCTACTCCGCTCCCGTTTCCTGGAATATCTTACAAAAAAATCTGAAGCTCTCGACCTTTATATCTCTAAGTAGCTTCAAACATCTGTTAAGTTCATGGCAAGAACCAATGCAGACATGTCCCTGTTTTTAGTATTTTACATCGCCTTACAACCTATCTGTTTGTTTCGTTTTTAAAATACCATTTTCTTTCATTTGTTCTTATCAATTTATATGCTTTCTTTTATGATTGTCTACTGTTGTCATCACTCTTTGTTAAACGATCAGGTCTATCTTATAAGAGAGTCCCCGAGACTCAACGAGACTAACTTTTATAAATAAAGTTGAATGAATAGCTTTGGTACTGAAGGATGTCAGGTGTTGAGAAGCTACCATCGATGCAGAAACAGACGTTTGGTCCATTTGCGCTCATCAAGGTGGTGTCTTCATCAAAGGGTTTGGTGTTCATTTCAGGACGACAAACATCAAACCTTAACTTGCACTTTAAACATTAAAGTAACGCTCTAGATCAGGGGTGTCAAAGTCAAATACATCGAGGGCCAAAAAAAACAAATTTGCTACAAGCCAAGGGCCAGATTGGTTCAATGTTTATTATAAGGGGGTGACATAAATTTTTTTTTCTTCTTTCTGCACTCTTCTCATTCAATGTTTTTTTGTTGTTGATGAATTTGTTTTATTTTGTCCCTTTTAAATGAACGAATGAATAAATTAATTAAATAAAATGTTAAATAGTTTTACATCTGCTAAGTTCATGGCATAAACCAACACAGACATGTTCCTGCTTTTAGTGTTTTACATTGTTTTATAATGTAACTGTTTTAAAAAAAAAATTATACAGTTTTCTTATGACTTTTAATTAATAAGCTTTTTTCATGATTGTTTACTGTTGGCTGCAAGTATCAAGCTGTGCGAAATCCTTCATTTTCTACAGCTGATAGCTGTTGGTCATTAATTATGATGAAGTTTAGCAACTTCTCGGTGAACATTTGAGCTCTGTGGTTTCAGCTGTGTTTTTATTGTTCAATCTGGGGCGCTCTGATTTCGGTCAGTCGCTGTCAGCTTGTCCCTCATACGAGATGGTCAGACAGAAGGTCGGAGTGGATGCAGCTGGCCGCAGTTGAACAAGAAAAACAAACTGCTGAAGACATGGAGCTCAAGTTTTAGCAGCTAAACAGCCTGTCCCGAGACGGGGACGTGGCTGGATCCTGCTGCCGTTTCATTTCAGCGAGAGTGTCGTCCCGCTGAACTAACTTGACCGCAGTTTAATGTGGCACTATGGCTCTTCAGACATTGCACGTTGCTGTCTTGTGGTGTTTAGTGTAAAATACTTCCACACAGCGGACATGTTACAATGAAAAGTTGGCTAGCTGTTAGCTAAAATGCTACTCACCCAGTCTGCACGCTGTAGCTGGCTGCAAACTATGGAATGGATTTCCTGAATTTGAGGTGGGTCTTATTACTCTGGGTTCATGAGACACGACTCTGTTCAGAAAATCCATTCCATAGCTTGAAGCCATGCCGTGTGCAAAACACCAGCGGGCGGCTGTGGCTTGCGGGCCGGCTCTAATATTTATTAAATATCATCCAGGGGGCCATAAATAATTACTTTGCGGGCCGCCACTCTGACATATGTGCTCTAGATGCAGAGAACGTGTGATGTATTTCAAAATAAAAGAATCCACAATCTGCTGAACATCTGAAGTCTGAGCAAAAATTATTACATTTAACATCAGTTCTCTTCCAGAAGCCAACATTTGTGTATAAAAGGGAGACGTATTTAAGAGCAGATGAAACATTTATAAATTTCTTTATAAATTTTTGAATACAATACAGGATTTAAACCGTTTAAATTATGTACACATTTATGCATCAAAAGTGAAAATGATTACTACTGTTAATGCAAATAGTGTGTGTCCATGGCCATGTGTGTGAATGTGCACGAGTTGTTCTCAAACCACTGGACATGTTATAATGAAACTTTCAGAAAGTAACCACCGAGTTCCCATCTACAACTCAACATTTGGAGCCACCTCGACTCAAGGTGACTACCATAACATGTTGACCTTAGAATACACAAAAATGTCTGCAGATCAATCAGGTTTACAATTATTGAGCTGGTATTTGGTGTGGTAGTAGCTGATAGTCATCTGCAACATGTAACAGGTCTCTCTTGTGAATGAGTCCCTAAGGCTCACTGGGAACTAACCTGTATAAATAAAGGCTGAATGAATGAAAACCCAAGCACTACTCATTGTTGAAAACACTGGCTTAAATCACCAGCATTATTTTTTGGAGTCAAATTTGTTTGTTAGCTAAATATTTCATTAACTACTGAAGAGGTTTCATGAAAACTTTCTAGAAGGATGTTCATCTACAGCTGATCAACTTGGAGCCAGCCCAATTTAAGATGGTTGCCACAGCTATTTGACTACCAACAAAAAACTGCTTTGACCTCCGCAATGTTACAGACATCGAGTTGAAAAGTGATGTGGCGGTAGCCGACAAGTCATTCTCAACACATCTTCTGACAACTAAGATTATGTGTAAGCTCAAAATATTCCACAGTGATATTTTTGCAGTCGTTTCACAATTTATTCAAATCCATTTCTCTCAACATATGAACTTAGTTTAAAACTCTGGCATGAAGCGTTAAAGGCAACATGGATTCCTTTAAAGAATGCTAAAATTTCAAGTTTTAAAGGCAAATTTTAACACGTCTCGGTAATATTGTCACTGGACCTGTGTCACTTGAAACATCTCGTCTTTTGAAGATGAATACAGCTAATTTCACCACTGCTGATCTATATTTGGAACTGAATGGGACATCACTTATTAAAATGCTTGTTTTAACAAAGAACCAAGCAAAGTCACTAAAAATGCTAAAGATCACAGTTCCGTTGGATTATAAAAAGTCATTCAGCAGTTTTCCTTATGGCTGCTTTGGTAAAAGTTGTGTTACTGATTATGTTTTGTTGAAAAATCAAAAACAACTCCGCAATGTTTTAACTCCAACATTTAGTGTATCAAATATGTGATGCACTGCTTGGTAATTAAACTGCTCTTCATGCTGCTGATCTCATGCTGCTGATTCATTTCATGCTGCTGTGTTCATTCGTACTCATCTGCTCACACAGACTCATGTTCGTGCTGCTGTTGTTCGCCATATTGTTTTTTTTATTATTAGGGCTTAGTGTGTTCTTAGTTAAAAAAAAAATTCTTAGTTCATATCTTAGATCTTATTACCATTTTCTGTTACAATTTATATGTTTGTTGGATGTAACTGGGACCCTGTGTACACAATTTCATTCCATCACATGTACTACATGAGCATGACAATAAAGAACCTTGACTTGAAACACGTTCATCTTGCCAACCTCATGGCTAAAACACACTAAACAAAAGAAATGCATCAGCTTCTGTACATTTTTATTAACCTTAGAAAGATTGCGTTTTAAACAGTACTACATTAGATTCAATAAGAAATGCTGACTTTGCTTTTAATCTTAAAAGCGTTGATATAAAAATAAAGATTTTCCTGAATTTGTATCTGATGGAACAATTTTACACTTGCAGAGTAAAGGCAGCTGTTTTTGTTAGTTTTCATCTGCTGACTGGTGCTGAATGACTAAAACACTAAAAACTTTCATACTCTGCCAAATGGCATTAAAAAGAAAAGTATTTTACATGTAAAAGTTTCCTGGTGGTGCTTTCTGAGTGAGAGGAATTCATTTATAACGAGAATGGCCTCCCTGATCACTAATCAGGAAAAGCCTGGAATCAGTTTTTTTTTACTTAATCATCTGCCTGCTATAAAATGAAAATGTTCATTACCTGAACATATGGACTCAAGAGAGAACTAAAGATAATACAGTTTATTACCACTGAAAGGAAATAGGTCATCCATTCGTTGATTTGCACGTTTTAATAGGAAACAGATTTAAATAATATAAAAACATTGAAATTGGATACTGAAAATGTTGTATACTTGATCAAAACTACCTTTCATTTTATATTTTGTATTCTTATTGTTTATGGGATTGTTTTGTATTGTATTTTCAAATGAATAAATCTTGTAACTAAATAAAAATAAGAAACGTGCTAATGTATTTACAAGTTCCTCATTAGTGGGATTTGCATGACAGTTTAACTAATGGCACATGCTCTTAGTCCACACTGAAATGAACTGATTACTGTTGAGTTTGTTAACAGAACTGGACACTTCCATCTGCACCGTGTTTGACCTGGGAACACTTAAATCTGCCACAGATAAAAGAAAATGACAACACCATGAACTTTTCAGGTGATTGCTAATTGTTCAAACAGAATATTTAAAATGGTGCATGTTCTGAAATATTAAGCTTAAATAATCTAGTAAAAAATAAAATTTTAATCAATATTCTGACAGGTGTCTCATATTACCACCACCGTTTCTATTTATATTTTTTATTTTAGGCATTTGGAAATAGACTGTTAATTTAGAACTGAAAAGTAACAAAAAAAGTCTTACTACTTTAAAGCAAAAAAAAAAGTATAAATAATTTAGATTTTAGAAATTAACTTGCACGAGATGAATGTTTCAATAATGAAGCACACAATAAGTACAGGCAAAACCACACACACTCACGCACGCACACACACCCACACAGAGGCAGAAATGAGTCAAGGCCATAAAGATCCATGCAGGGCTCATTTAGCAGCAGAGAGAACCACCACATCAGTTCATAAAACACACTCATTAAATACACCCAAAGCGACCGCAGCCTGTGTCTGCGTGCGTCTGTGTGTGTGTCCCGGAGGTGTGTTTGATCCCCTCACTGTGATAATGTAAAATCCAACCTTTGTCTTTGATCACTAACCACTGCTGAAGGCTGGCAAACACTCTGCCATCAATACACCGACTGCGCTCGACTGTGTGCGAGTTTAATGAGTTCATAAAGTAAAGCTAAGCTGACTTTAATGGCATAAAAGTCCTTTTGGAGAGCAACTTCATCATAACTGACTTAATTCACCAACATGCTGCTGATCTGTGGATAACTGAATGAAAAATAAAGTTTTGTGATACTGTATTCAGCTATACAGGTCCTTCTAAAAAATTAGCATATTGTGATAAAGGTCATTATTTTCCATAAT
>JBBPBX010109406.1:0-11016 GCA_038048925.1 Garcialebias charrua | reverse complement strand
GTGCGCAGCTGCACTGTGGTGGGTTGGATCAGAGTCCAGTCCGGTACCATCTCGGGCCTCACTAGTGTTACCGTGGAACCAGTGTCAATCAGGGCCGTGCATGGAAACCCTTCCACTGAGACGGGGACATAACAAAAGTCTCCAACACATGTGCGGCCGACCACCACAACCACGGTCGCTTGGTCGAGGGCGGAGTCAATTTCGGAGGGATTCTGGGCTCGGGCCCCCTGTTCGAGCTGTCGGCCCCCGCCCACTGGCGATGGAGGTGTGGAGGCTACGGTCGGGATCTGCGATTCCTCCCCCCCGCAGACCCCGTGTCGTTTCCCTGCGTCTTGACTGTTTTAGGACACCGCCTCAGGAGGTGTCCCGGTTGGCCACAGCCCCAACAAACGGCCGGGGGTGCGGAGGAGTCCCGCGTCGACTGCAGTGCCACCGCTCGGACCATTTCTGTCAGCTCCGAGACCCAAGCAGGTTTCTCCTGGTTCAGCTCTGCCCCCTCCGCAGATCTGCATGCCGGTGGTTGTCCTCTCAGGTCGTTTCCCGCTGCTACTCCCAGCAAACACTCTCTCTCCACTGCTAAGTCCAATGCATCTTGCAGGGATCGGGGGTGCATCAGCTGAACCTGCACACGCAGCTCCGGTGGTGCCAGGGCTCTGATGAACTGATCTTTTGCTAGTTCATTCTGAACCCCTGACTGCATGTGTGAATAGGCTCTGCGTGTGAGGCTCTCAATGTCATTAGCCAAAGCACGCAGGGGTTCACCCGGCAACCTGCTCCTGTTGCAGAGTTTATTTTTAAAAATGTCTGGTTGCACACATTGTCCAAACCGCCTCTTTAAAGCTCCGACTAGTGCATCATAGTCTTTTCTGTCCTCTGAGCTTAACAATAACAAGCAGTCCAGTGCATCATCTTGTAGGCAGAGAGCCAGCTGCAGGGCTTTATGCTCTGCTGTCCACCTCCCTGCATGAGCCAGCAGCTCAAACTGTGCATGGAAGGCCTCCCAGCTGGACCTACCAGAGTACTTGGGCGTCTTCAACGGGACGGTGACGTTTTGGACGACGCTGTCGTAACTGTCATGGCTGCCGCCATGTGAATCTTTTGGCGCGCTTGGAGAAAATGGCGTCGACGGACCCGCCCCCCCGCCGGTATTCAGTCCTGCTTCGGCAGCCATGCTCGCTGCAGAGCTGCGCGGAGCAGCCGTCGCCTGAGTTATTTTAGTGAACCCCTCTCTCCGAGCCTCTTCGTCCTCCGTTCCTTCCGCTTTAATTTTCACCAGGGCGAGCGCTCCGTCCATGATGCTGATGTCGCGGGTGAAGGCGACGAGCCAGTAGTACTCACTCAGCTCTGTAGCGTTGGTTTACTTCTGACACCAATGTAATGACGCCAACACTGCAGCCGGAGTCCAGCCAAACGGGGTTTATTCAGAAACAGGGAAGAGCTGCTATTACCGAGGCTGCAGCTCACACCTCAAAAGAAAACGCCGTACACACGCGAGTGAACACACTGCTAGCTGCCTGCTAACAACAACACACACCCGACGCTTCTTCTTCGTCCCCCTTTTTCCGGTCCCTCCTCCCTGCTCCTACCCCTCTCCTGCCCCCACGACCAGTCCAACACATGAGGGCGGGGGACAACAGAATCACAACAGCTCAACAGAACACAGTACAACTGAACAAATACACAGAAATACTTGGACCCAAAGCAGAACCAAACACAGGGTCGTTACAATACAAAGCATTACAATAATCAAGTCTGAAGGTCACAAAGGCATGGATGGCCTTCTCCAGATCACCACGACTGAGAAATGACTTGACTTTAGAGAGCAGACGGAGCTGGAAAAAGCTGGTCTTGACAACAGAACTGATCTGTTTATCAAACTTTAAGTTGGAGTCAAGCTGCACTCCAAGATTTCTGACCACCGGGTTGAAGTGGGGGAGGGGAAAACCAACACTGGGACTGGGAAGGATGTTGTTTGTTTTTTTTTTTTTTCATTCAACCTTTATTTAGTCAGGTAAATCTTTTGAACCTCATGGGCTCATTTACGAAAGCGACCTGCTAAAACTAAAGAACAATGAACAGCAATGGTAGAATTTCCTTAAACAATAAACAAACAAACAATAAACAATAGAAAACAAAAGAGAGAAAAAAAAATATATATATATATATATTTTTTTTTAACAAAGTATCAAAAAACTAGCAAAACATTATAAGGTATATGTATAAAATCAAAGACAGGAACAAATCTGCATTGGTTTTTGCCAGGATTCCAACAGATTCTGAAAACCATTTAGAGAAGTCAAGTTCGAGAGCTTCAGATCTTTTTGTAAGATATTCCATGAAGCAGGAGCGGAGTAGGAGAAGGCCCTTTTTCCAAGTTCAGTCCTCACTGACGGAACACTGCAGGTAATCATGTCCTGAGAGCGCACGCTGTAGCTGCACTCACGCAAAGACATGTAGGAGGAGATGTATGAGGGCAGCAGACCAAGAAGTGATTTGAAGATGAAAATGTACCAGTGGAAGAGTCTGCGTGAGGTTAATGATGTCCAGTTAACCAGTGAATACAGGGTGCAGTGGTGGGTACGATAATCACAACCAGTTATGAATCTTAGTGCACCATGATAGACAACATCCAACATCCGCAGGGTGCTTGTAGGAGCATTCATGTAGAGAATGTCACCATTGTTGGTGTCATCAGGTGCACCAAATAAAATGCATTCAGTTTTATCTGTGTTTAGGTGGAGGAAGTTTTGAGAGAGCCAGTGCTTAATGTCATTTAAGCAGTTGACAAGAGTGTTTGAACTGAGTGAGGGGTTGGGAGTGACTGGCAGATAGATTTGTAAATCGTCTGCATACATGTGAAAAGACAGGTTATGACGTGCAATGATTGATCCTAATGGCAGCATGTAAAGAGAGAAGAGGACTGGCCCTAGAATAGATCCCTGTGGTACGCCAGAGGTCAGAGGGGTTGATGAAGAGGAGGACAGATCGCCTATCATGACAGAAAAAGTTCTCCCAGACAGGTAAGATTTGAACCACTCAAGCACAGCTCCCTGGAGGCCAACCAGCTGAGACAAGCGGTTGATTAGTACCTGATGGTCGACGGTGTCAAAAGCTGCTGAGAGGTCTAACATCACCAGCAGAGCAGGGTTTTTTGCATCCAGGGACAGAAGAATGTCATTCTGTACTTTGAGCAGTGCAGATTCAGTACTGTGACGAGCTCGAAAACCTGACTGAAATTTTTCAAACAGGTTGTTGAGCTCTAGAAAAGATTGAAGTTGAATAAAAACAATCTTTTCTAGGACCTTTGATAGAAATGACAGATGGGAAACTGGTCTGAAATTAGAGAGAGCTGTAGGATCTAGGCCTGGTTTTTTGAGAAGAGGCCTGACCACAGCATGTTTGAAAGCAGATGGCACAAAACCTGAAGATAGACAGCTGTTAATAAATGACAAAACACAAGGACCAATTACATCAAAGGACTGTTTGAACATTTTAGAGGGAATGATGTCCAGAGAACAGTTAGTTGGTTTCATCTGCTGAACCACCTTGGTGAGGTTAGGCAGTGAGACCAGGTCGAACTGGTCAAAAACAGCTGTGGTTATTGCAGATGCACATGACTGGATGGTGTTGGATGGACTGACAATGTTCTGCCTGATAGAGTCTATTTTGTTGACAAAATAGCTCTGAAAGTCGTCACAGGTAGACTGTGTGGCAGTTTTCAGAACATTGACAGATGGATTGATAACAGACTGGAGTGTGCTGAAAAGCGTCCTCGGCCGGTTGGAGCTGGTGGAGATTAAATTGGAGAGGTACTGTGATTTGGCCTGCTTCACAGCATTTTGATAATCACAGAGACAGTCTCTCAGTATTCCCTGAGATACATGAAGCCGGTCGCGCTTCCAATTTCGCTCTGCTTTTCTGCAACGTTGTCGAAGAGCTCGCGTCGTTTCGTTGAGCCATGGTGATGGTCTGTTTTTTGAAGATGCCTGTTTGAGAGGAGCGATGGAGTCCAAGATCGTTGTGCAGGTGTGATGGAAGGAGGTGATGAAGTCCTCAGGATGTAGAGATGGGTCCAGGCTGACAGCAGAGCAAAATTCAGTGCTCTTAAAGGCATCAGTGAACTGACTTGGGGTGGATGGGGTGATGGAGCGGCAGAGACGTGCTGGGAGAACAGCCTTCGGTGCAGGAGAGGTGAAAATTTCAAATAATATGGGAAAATGGTCTGAAATACAGGTGTCCAGGATCTCCACAGCAGGTATTTGAAGGCCGTGGGAGATAATTAAGTCCAGTGTATGACCCTGAAAAAAATGTCTGAAAAGAATGAAGAAGGGGAAGGCAGTAGGACCTGATGACATACCAGTGGAGGTTTGGAAATGTCTTGGAGAGATAGCAGTGAGGTTTTTGACTCAAATAGTCAATGGCAAATTTGAGGGTGAGAAAATGTCTGAGGAATGGAGAAGAAGTGTGCTGGTTCCCATTTTTAAGAACAAGGGTGATGTACAGAGTTGTAGCAACTACAGGGGAATTAAGTTGACAGAGAGAAAATCTGGGAGAAAGTTGTGGAAGCTAGACTTAGACAACAAGAGGTGACTATCTGTGAGCAGCAGTATGGTTTCATGCCAAGAAAGAGCACCACAGATGCCATCTTTGCTTTGAAGATGCTGATGGAGAAGTACAGAGAGGATCAGAAAGAACTTCATTGTGTGTTTGTGGATTTAGAAAAAGCATGTGACAGGGTACCAAGAGAGGAGGTGTGGTATTGCATGAGGAAATCTGAAGTGGCAGAGAAGTATGTTAGACTGGTACAGGACATGTATGAGGACAGCAGGACAGTGGTGAGATGTGCTGTAGGAGTGACAGATAGCTTCAAGGTGGAGGTGGGATTGCATCAAGGATCGGCTCTGAGCTCCTTGTGCTCTGGTGATGGACTGACTAAGATATGAGGTCAGGCAGGAATCCTTGTGGACTATGATGTTTGCAGATGACGTGATCTGTGGTGAGAGCAGGGAAAGAGTAGAAAAATAAGCTTGCCAATTTCCTTTGACCTTTCAAGAAATTTGGTATGCAAGGAAGAGAATTATGGCATGTAAGTCCGACATTCTCTTTGCGTCATTATTCTGAGGCTCATGTCTGTCCCCTATGCACTTAAGCAATACCACAGTACACTGGATGTCAAATTAACTATTTATCATGTGAATTATCTGTAGCACTGATTTGAGTCAAGAGTTAATTTTGTGTTTGCTGAGGTCAATAATCTGTGGTGAGAATCCTAAATTAGGATGACTTCAAGTTGAGTGGGTACAAACCAGACTGAGCTGAGGCGGACACCTTCCTTTTGTATTCCAAATGTTTGGGTACAAAATGACCAAGGTTGCAGTGGTATGATTTGGTAGAAGTACAAATTGTCATGGAGCTGAAATATCACAATAATAGTAAATAATAAAACTACAATATTTACTGTGGATGTTTAGTATTACACAGTAGTATTTTCGCATGTTATTTCAGAAACTAGCATGGTTTCATATTTTACTTATTTGTTTTTCCTAAATACTATCAAATTACATTTTTTCATTATTAAAGTATAATTTTATTGAAAAGTATAGCATGTTTATACATTTGTCTATAAAGCAAACTGTGTGGTCGAGCAGTGGAAACCTTTGAACTGTGACAGTGTCTCAGCAGCAGATTGAGGCGAAACATCCTGGACAATACTTCCCATACGATCAAACCTCTTTTCTTCTTCATCTAAATGTTCACTAACTTATTACTGCGTAGAAGAAGGTGGAATGTTCTGCCAGTAGCTAGTTTTGCATCATTCCAGTTTTGATTTCATGAAGTCGCTCAGAGCTCACCATATTTCTGAGCTCCTGGAAAATCTGATGCTTTACAACAAATCCTGAGTGGAACAAAACCCTTCCTTTTCTTGTGTCAGCCTACAAGCCAAAGCAGAGGGCACAGTTAACCATCAGTGGAGAGAAAGGACGGTGGCTGACCACTGCAGTCGCCTGCCCTGCCGTCATTGAAGGGGCAAAACATGAAGGGAAATGACTTTATACATTATATTTACACCTTCAAATCCTCAGAGAGCACATACAGTTGGTAGTAACAAGAACAAGAGAGTATTCCTTTATCATTTCCATGTAATACCAGATTCACCAAGATGATGTAAATGCAACACAGTAATGGTTTTGTGATGAATACTGACAACCGCAAGGACTTTGTTACATGTCCAGGTAAAACACTGACTACAGAAGCAATCCAGCACTCAGCAATGACATTCTGATGTTGAACATGTTCTCCTTTTACTGCCATGACATCCTTGGTCCATTGAAAGATGGACTCTGAAGGCCTTCTGAATGTCTTCTGTGATGTTTAGTGTCCAGATGTCAGGAGCAGATTCTTTGAAGGTCACATTATAGTCATCAAATATATATCACGAGAAAACTGTGACGTAAACGTAGTCCTGGTGCTGTTTAATGGAAGAAGCACAACATTCATAAACAACGTATGTGCTTAGTTTGAAAATGAGTTTTAATATTATTATTTTGTGATATTTGCAAAGTGTTTCCTCTTTGTGGATTACTCAGCTGTCTGGATCTTCATCAAACTAAAACTGCTGGCTGACTCTTGCTTGTGCTCCGTCAGTTTCAAAATAATGGCTGGATGATAAACTTGTGTGCTGCCTCACGAGCTGAAACAATAACGAAGCACCCATGCAGTGTACGAGGTGACTTGATGTCAGTTCTGTTGCATGCAGCTGATTATGCCCTCACAACGGACAACTATAAACGAAGTCAAGGTCCAAGAAGTTGCAAAGTGGGACCTCTGTGGGTCTAGACTCTAGAGCATTCAACAGATGCTTGAGGATCTGAGAACTGAAAACATTAGAGCCAAAATCGACATCTCAAGGTCTTTTGTTCGAGAAAAATAAACCAGAATTTGTCGTAGGGTACGGTACATCCGAGGTGGTGATGACATATCTTCCTCTATAAAAATAATGTTTCTTGTTTGGCTTACGATTTTCACAAGTTTTCCTTTGACGTTTTTTTTATATACTCCTCTCAGTTATTACCTTATTTTTTGGCCTACAAGTCACTTTTTTATTGATTTTTTTAGGTTTTGTTTTTTGCACAATTTAGATGCCCTGCGACTTATACGCCGAAGCAACTTATTTATGGATTTTTTTCCCATATTTAACAAATTTTTGGCTGAGATATGACCGTTTTCATTCATTCTGACTGAAAATGTAGAACAATACCATTTTCAGCTGATAGATGGCACTCAAGCTTCATTCCGCTGCACCGCCCTGGCGAAATGCAGCTAATTTGACCATTGAAGTACATTTATTAAGTAAAAGTTCAACTGAGACACAACTTTACTATAATTTTGAGCAAACAAATATTTTTTTAAGTGCTTATCTTGTTAAATTTCAAAGAAATGCACAGCAAGTCGCCCTCTGTGCGTTCCAGTTTTCACGTATCGGCTTTTGGAAATGCAGCTGATTTGACTGTCAAAGTGCATTTATTAAGGAAAAGTTAGACTGACACACACCTTCACTATAATTTTGAGCAAACAAATAATTGTTTTTAAGTGTTAATCTTGTTAAATTATACCATACCATACCATACCATACCATTTTATTTATAAAGCACTTTAAACAGGAACAAGTCCACACCAAAGTGCTGGACAAACAAACACGCAACAGGTAACACAGACAATGAAGTACAACACGAAAAACATAAAAACATTGCAGATCATAAATCAAACGATCCAATACAAATCAGCTGGCATTGAAAGCGATGGAGTAGTAGTGAGTTTTTAACCGGGATTTGAAAACCGAGAGGGAGGGGGCCTGTTTGATGAGCAATTATTAGCAAATTATTATATAGCAATTATTAGCAAATTATGAGCAAATTATTGATAAAGTCCTCCCATGCACGCTCCCGCGGCCGCCATTTGGCAGCCCATCTATTTTTGGCACAACACCAGCCCACATTTCCAGGTTTGGCCCATAGTTGCAGCGACGACGCGTGTCAGCGGTGACGCATAATAGATGTGACGTATTTATGGATTTTTCCACTTTATTAGACATATTTGGACTGATGCGACTTGTAGGGCAGAAAATATGGTAACTTTTTCAGCACACCATCAAAGTGTACTGGATCAGAATGAAGAGATGCAAATGCATGGAAACATGTCCAATTGGCCTCATTGTTATTTTGCTTCCTACCACAAAGATTGACAGTAGCCATGTGCAAAACATGCTGTGTTGTCGTTTTTCAAAAGTTTCATATTTCAAGTCCACATGGATAGACCAAAACGAGAAGTTTAAGAACCCTCCTCTTTGAAAAGGGTTTTTAAAAATCTCAGTTATTTTCACTAAAAACTCGGTCAGCGTGTGGACAAGAGGTGGAAACACTGCTAATAAACTGAGATTTAAAAAATATTCAGAGCGCACACAAGGAGCAACGAGTTTTCTCCACAGGGGAGCTGGGCTGTCCTCTAGACCTGAGGTGAAACCTTTGGTCATCTGAGATAGAGATTTGCAGTAGACCAGATCCTCCACATTGAGAGGAGCTGGATGAGGCGGTTTGGGTATCTAAGTTATGCCCCTTGAACATCTCCCCATGGGGGGCGGGGTTTACTGGACATGTCCAACTGGAAGAAGAGCCCGTGGAAAACCCAGGAAACACTGGAGACGTCTCTTGACTGGCCTGGGAATGCCTTGGACATTTCCCAGAAGAGCTGGAAGAGGTGGCAGTGGACAGACATGTGGGCACCGAGCTGCTGCCCCCGAGACCTGACTCTGGAACAAACATTCATTCATTCATTCATAGACTAAACAGATCGACTAAATGATATATAACAATGTTGATGTGCTCCAGTTTTGATTAGCTAAATGTTTTTGGTGATAGTTAAACTTGTAATCTGTTGGAGAATCTGACATTACATGGAAAAGGAGTGTGTGTGCCCCTGAACCACCACGACCAGGCTTTTAAACCAGCACATGAAAAGCAACAAGCATGGAAGCAAAGAAGTTGAGATAAAACCCAAAGTTACAGATGTAAATGTAGAACATATCCAGATCATAATACTGACTACATACTGTAATGCACTTTAATAACATGGTTTGTCAATTTAAATAATGTGTTGCATTTGTTTAAAATGAAATCCCATTGAGGTCTGTTGGGAAAAATTCTTTAATTATTTTTTATAATACAATTATGTCAAAAGAGTTGGGCACCAAATAATCTATTAAAAATAAGAGCTACCTAACATTTAAACTATAACAAATACTGAATATAGAACAAATGTGGGGGAAAAATACAGAAAATATAAATACACAGTTACCACAAAACAAACATGAGTGTAAACAAAATCTACATTTACTATAAAAACAATAATCATAAAATGTGTCCATAGCTCAAACAAAAAAATGGTAAAAACATATTATGGAAGCTAAACTGAACAGAGTATTAAAATAATTATTTTTCTCTACCAACACACACTAAATAAACAAACAAATAATAAATAATGAGTGTAAATAAAGTGAGAAATTAAGCCTGTGCCCCCCACCCCCCCATCACTCTATTGCTGGGTTTCAGATGACGTAGCAGTGACGTCACAGAATGCAGATGCGGGGCAGGAAGTAAACGCAGCCGTTTCCTTCTGTTGCTGATTCAGCATCAACATGCCTAAATTCTGTGCCGTTTACGGTTGTTGCAACCGCTCTAATCGAGAGATAGATAAAAGTTATTTTCGTGTTCCGAAAGTAGTATGCTACAAGGGGATTAATTTAAAAAAACTTACAGAAAAAAGACGACAAACGTGGATTACAACCTACGGCTAAAAACAGGAGGTGCAGAAACTGACGAGAGTCTGCAGCGACCACTTTGTTACAGGTAAGGGTCGTATCGTTTAAATCATATTTTCAGATATTTTATTGGACAGTAACTAGAAAGACAGGTAAGATATGTTATGCCCTAGCTTGTGTAGTGGTTCAACACTTGGTTGTTCCCAGAAAAAATCCGATTAGAATGCTAATGTTGTTAGCGGTTAGCTTAGTGCTAGGAAAGGCATTTACGTGTTTTACTTTAAAGTGGTGTCTTATATTTAGGTTGTCCGAGTGCAGCAGGTGATGTACATTCCCAAGACTGGGCCCCCACTGTTAACCTGGGGTACCAAAGAAGTAACGAGTGGCCACAAACAGAAGCATCCCTCCGGCGCAGGGAAAGAGCTAAGGCCTGGAAGCTTCTCTGCACTGAGGAGGCCAACAGTCTGGAAGATGAGCTCTGTGAAGAAAGCTTACCAGCCCCTGAAAACGAACGATTCAAAGGTAAAATAATAATAAATAAAAATACTATTTATTTATTTATAGAATTTCTGAACGTAATTTTTAATAATTAAATATTTGCAGATGCAGAATGCCAGACGGATCTAAGCATGGTTGACCTCACAAAGCTGGAGGATGCAGTGAAAGGCTACACAACTGAGATCTGCGACCTTAAGGAAAAAGTCTCAGTGACTAAATTTACTCCTGAAACCTTCCAGAACAACGATAAAACAAAGTTTTATACGGGACTGCCCAACTTTTTAGTTTTGATGCAAATTTTTCAGCTCTGTGAACCTTATACATCAGCATGTCATCACTGTCAGCACTCTCCAAATTTGAGCAATTTATTATGATACTTATGCATCTCAGATTACATCTGCAGCTTCAAGACCTTGCCTATAGATTTAATGTGTCAAAAGCCACTGTGTCTCGAATTTGTTTTAGAACGATTCATGTTCTCCATGAAAGATTACAATTCTTAATAGAGTGGCCTGAGCGACAAGTAATTCAATCAACTATATTTATATAAATATTTTAAGTTTAAATGATTATACATGTATTTATCATTTAAAGTAAATCAAAAGTAAATTAAATCACTAATACTGTTACAGACCATATTTGTACATGTTAATTGTTCATGAAGACAAAAAAAAAATTTACCCAATAAGGTTGAATATTTTTAA
>JBBPBX010109405.1:0-11016 GCA_038048925.1 Garcialebias charrua | reverse complement strand
TTTGTGTTTAGTTCTCTCCCGACAGCATGTGTCGCAGGTCTCCAACAGCTTAATCAGCTCGCTGCTGAGACCCGGCCACCACACTGAATGTTTGGCCCTTTCTCTGCATTTAGTTATTCCCAAGTGACCCTCATGTAGTTTCAAAAGAATGTCCTTTCTGAGAGAAGCTGGAATCACTATTCTGCTACCATAAAGAAGCAGACCATTTTGAACAGTAAGTTCACCTGAGAATGGCAGATAAGGCTGAACACTTTTCTCAGTAGAGTATTTATCTGGCCATCCTTCTACACAGAACTTTTTCAGCTGTTTGAGTATGCTGTCGTCGTCCTGATGTTTTTGGATTTCTCTCAGTCGTGGTTCCGTGGCAGGTAAAGATGCAACGACTGAGTCAACATACAAGTTGACCTCCTCTTCTTGCAGACCTCCTGACTCGCTGGAGATTGGAGCTCTGGACAAAACGTCAGCTGTAGCAATATTTTTGCCAGCCACATGGGAAATACTGTAAGAATATCTCATTAGTCGCATTCGTAGTCGCTGTATGCGAGGAGGAAGATCGTTTAGACTCTTCGACCCCAGCAACGGGACTAATGGTTTATGGTCAGTTTCAATGTGGAAACTCTTCCCGATCAGAAACTCTGCGAACCTCTCACAGGCCCACGTTGAAGCGAGAGCCTCTTTCTCAATCTGAGCATACCTCTGCTCCGTGTCGCTGAGAGACCGTGATGCATATGCCACCGGCTTCCACTCTGTATCAGTGTTTCTGAAGTAAAACTGCACCGAGTCCATACGATGATGCATCCGCTGACACACGTGTCTCTGCATTCGGGTCGTACAATGCTAGTCCTGGTGGTGTTGTCAGATCAGTTTTAATAGCGTCGAAAGCTTGTTGCTGCGGTGAACCCCATGACCACATGTTTGACGTCTTCAGAAGATCTCTCAAGGGTCTGGTTTTTTCTGCTAGGTGGGGAAGGAACTTCCCAAGATGGTTCACCATACCCAGAAAGCGTCTCACCTCACTTATGTTTCTGGGCTCCTCCATGGCTCTGATAGCGCTGACTTTATCCGGGTCTGGACTGACCCCTGATGCATCGATGACTTGTCCCAAGAACTTTATTCTGCGTTTAGAAAACTCACATTTGTCATTTAGTGTTACATTCGCCTCCTGGAGTCGAAACAGTGTCTTCCTCAGTCTTTCATCGTGCTCCTGCTGTGTCGTCCCCCAGATGAGGACATCATCCATCTGACAAAGGACTCCATCCAGGCCCTCCAGAATCCGTGACATGCGTTTCTGGAAGTGCTCGGGTGCTGATGAAATCCCAAAGCAGAGCCGATTGTAGCAATACCGGCCAAAAGGTGTGATGAAGGTGGTGAGCAGTGAAGACTTCCTCGATAGTGGAATCTGCCAGAATCCAGCATTGGCATCCAATTTGGAAAACACTTTTGCTCCTGCCAGCTGTCCGAGCGTGTGCTCTACTGCTGGGAGAGGATGTTTTTCTCTCATGACATATTTATTCAGTTCTGTGAGATCAATGCATATTCTCACCTTGCCCGAGCTCTTGGGGACAACCACCATAGGCGCACACCAGTCTGTTGGCTCCTCCACTTTGGTGATGACTCCTTCCCGTTGCATACGGTTGAGCTCTTCTTTAACTTTAGGCAGCAGTGGCAGGGATATCCGCCTCGGCGTTGAGAGGGAGAAAGGCTGCGCATCTGGTGACAGAACAATGTTATATTCACCCTCCATCAGTCCTAGTCCTGTGAAAAGTTTTGGAAACTCCTGCCTCACAGCTTCAATGGAGTCCAAACTAATTTGGTTTATTCTGGCAACCAGTTTTAATGCCATTGCAGCACGTCCACTCAGCAGTGATGTACACAAGTCCTTCACAACATAAATGTCCTCCTTGGTACTACCACTGTTGTTACTGAGAGTTGCTGTAAACTTGCCTTTCACCTTCAAATCGGTGCCTCCCGGTCCCTGTAGGATTTTCTTTGGTTTATCTAATTTGCCTAATTGATGCTGAGAATACCATGTCTCTGGGACAGCTGTGACATCAGCTCCTGTATCTATTTTAAATACAGTCTTATGTTTGTCCACCAGTATGTCTGTCATCCATGGATTTTCATTAGCTTCTGTAGAAAGTGATCCCAGGAAAGCAACATCCTTGTCTATATTTGTGCTTTCTGTTTCAAATCCAGCATTTACTTCACATATTTTTTTATTTCTGCAGACTTTTGCAAAATGTCCCTTCTTTCCACAATAATTGCAAGCTGCTTCTCTAGCAGGGCATTGCTGCATACTGTGTCCTTTCATGTCACCACATCTTCTGCACTGGACCTTTTTATCCTGTGTTGTTTTTGTGACAAAAGGTTTGAACGCGGCCTTCGGTTGTCTGTAGCGCGCGCTCCCGCTCGCGTGAACGCGGTCCAACTGCGCCCCCACAATGTCCGGCTTGAAGTTAGCAAGAAGCATTTCCTGTTGCTTTTTTACTAGCTCGCTCTGACGGGCTCTGTTTAACGCCTTCTCGAGCGTCAGTTCAGCGTCCATTTGTAGCTGTTCTGATAGTCTTTTATCTCTCAAACCCACGACGAATCTGTCACGCACCATCTCATCATGCAAAGTCCCGTATCCACAGTATTCAGCCAAACAGTGCAGTGCGGTGTGAAAGCCGTCGATGGACTCACCCGTCTCCTGTTGGCGCTGATTGAATTTCGCCCGTTCAAATATAACATTCCTGCGGGCTACGAAGTGAGCATCCAGCCGTCCTTTAACAGTCTCGTACTCACTCGCTTCTTCTGGAGTTAGATGCAGGGAAACCAGTATATCTTCTGCCTCGTCCCCCATGGTGTAGATAAGCGTGTTTACTTGGTTTTCATCCGCTTGTGTCTCCAAACCAGACGCGATACGAAACCTCTCGAAACGCTTTATCCACTTCGTCCAGTCTTCAGCTCTGAACGTGAACTTTTCTGGCGGGGCGACTTGAAACTGGTTCATGATGACGTCGTTTTTAATTATTCTCTCTCTTCACTTGGTATTTTATACTTTTACACTTCTGACACCATGTTCTGTTCTCCGATATGTGTATATTTAATAAACCCTTGAGGCTACACAGAAGCATGCGTGACACGACTCCGTCTTAACAGGTAACCTTTATTACGGTCCGACCCGCAACACAATACAACACAAAGGTTCCTACCAAGAGCCTGATACTACACTCTACTGTACCTCACTCAGAAGTGTCTCTAGTTCACAGTCCGTGAAGTTCCTCTTTTTTCCACGTTTCGACATGATTTGCAATAGAGCAATGACAACATTCCTCTCGTGCAAGGCATATTTAAATGAATTTGCATATTTATATGGAGGCGTGTCAAAGGCGGAGTCGGCCACTCTCTCATGTGCGCTCAATTCCACGTTGATTGTGATGTACAAAAGGAATGTGCGTGGATTCCGGCGTGCGCACAGTTTGATACATCTGGATTTTTTTGTGCGTACGCCGTTTTCTAGATTTGACCGTACGTCACTTTTCAGTAAGAAGTCCACGCAAGTCTTTGTACATGAGGCCCCTGGTCCTTGAAAAAGCCACAGAGCAACTGTACGCAGATTGACAGATTTATGTTTAATGTCAGTGAAACTTCCTTTATGGAAATGTACACATGGGATTCAGTCTCAAGGAGGCAGTTATGCAACAGAGTGGATGCAATCAGTATTGTAATCGGTATCAGTAATTTGGTAAAACACGTAAGAGGAAAATAACTTCCTTTATGACGTATTTTGAGCTGGAAAAGTGGCATGCACGAGTTCATGCCACGTTCATGTGCGTACCACTGCTCCAGCTCAAAATACACATCAAAGAAAGTTATTTTTCTTCTTTGATGTTTTACAGCAGATTGCATCCATTCTGTTGGATTACCACCTCCTTGAGACTGAACTCCTCTGGCTCAAATTCTTTGCATACTATGGGACATTATAGTATTCATTGTATAGCTGATGACCCTAGAACTTAAGCTTAATTAACCTTTTGGTTATCTTGAATCTACTATCACTTGCTGCCATAGTCAGCACAGTCTGAAGGAGGCACAGTTGGAATGTCTCTATCTACATCTTCCACCATACTGCTCCTCCTGGATCTATTGTTTGACACTTGGTCAGAGAGCCTCCCTTCCAAGACTCTCGAGTAAACTTTCAGAGAAGAAGTGTAATCCTGTGATGTAACACATTCTCCAGTCTCCCTTTTCAAAACTGGGAACCACCACACCACAGTCTGCTACTCCACATGCATTGTCCCAGTCCTTCATGTGACATAGAAGAAATGCATCAACCATGACAGCCCCACAACTTCCAGAGCCTTCGGCATCTCAGGGTGAATCTGATCCACCCCTGGTGCTCTGCCAACAGATAACTTTTTGACTACCTTGGTGACATCTGCCATGGTTATGGGCTTGTATTCCCCCACGTCTTCAGATTTTGCTTCTTCAAAGGGGGATGTGCTGGATGTATTAAGGAGATCCTTGAACTGCTACTTCCACCACTCAACAATATCCTCAGTCTGGATCAGAAGCTCCTGGCCCAAAACAAGCACAGCCTGGATCAGGGTACACTTTCTTTTCTCAGCTGACAAAGTCCTACTCCATGGCCTCCCTGAATTCCTTCTTGGCCTGAGATTTTGAATTTGCAACCATCAAATCCACAGTCCTTCTGGCCACTGTCAGCTAGTTTAGGAGTCATTTGAGACAACCAAGCCCTGAAGGCCCCCTTCGTCAGATTAATGGGCTCCATCACCACTGGTGTCCATCAGTAGGTCGTTTGGTTGCCACCACTGCAGGCACCAATGATTGTCAGGCAACAGCTCCTGAAAACTGCATCTGCAATAGAGGCCCTGAACGTACACATTCAGATTCCATGTCCCCAATCTCCCTTGGGACACATGGAAAACTATCCCAGATGTTTGAGTTGAAGTTTGCACAGAAATGAAGAAATGAGGGGGGTTCATCACGTTGAAGCCAATCCAATTCATCACGACTTTCACAGACATTCAATTCGATTCAGTTTATTTATATAGCACCATCACAAAAAAAAAAATCATTTCAAGGCACTGAACAGGATGATTCATATATAAAATTAACAAGCTAGCAAAAACATTAATATACTGTATATAAAAGTAAGTTAATAGCGTTAATTATTTGAGGAGCAGACTGTTTTGAAATTAACTCCATCACACAACTCTCATCTTGAGCAAGCACGAAAGCAACAGTGGAAAGAAAAAAAATCCCTTATGAGCAAGAAACCGTTAGCAGAACTGGGCTCAGGACAAGTGACCATCTGCTTCGACCAGCTGGGTTTGGTAGGAACAGATACACAATGGCAGGTCAAGAATCACATGTTAATATATTAATAGTATCAAATGAAAACCATTCAAATTTTCATTCATTCAACCTTTATTTAGACAGACAAGTCACATTAAGCCTAGAAGACTCATTTAAAAGTGAGATCTGCTTAGACAGACAAAAAGTAATGAAATTAGACACATTAGGAAATGGAGGTGAAAAAATTCCTATTAAAATCTTTCTTCTTGCCTGAGAAAAAAATTATAATATTAAAAAACACCTCGCACAAATAAGCACATAGTGACGTAGACATTCTGCAGAGGGGGGAGACACCGAGAACGATGAGCAATGTTCATAGAAGCTCTCGAGGGCACTGTAAGAGTTCTGATAAGGATGGAATAATCAGCCAGCTCCCTCCGATGAGATCCGTAAACATTCTCGAGGTATGTCGGGGAATGGCCAAGGTCAACGCTAATGAGAATCCAAGAGTCCTGAAATGATGACAGAATGTTTATTCAGCTGGTTCACTCTGGTTGACGGTGGAATTCCCCGATGGGCAGGGTTGAGCGTCAGATTACATGTCCTCCAGGCGTATTCAGATAAGGTGGCCTTCAAGGTCAGCCAGGGGAGCCAGATTCATATGAGCATACAGTTGTTTTGGGTACAGGCAGAACATAATGACATCTACTTTGTACCTTGAGTCTGTGTTGGTCCAAAAACGGTTCTGAAATGTCCAAATTATGTGGCTACACTGATGGAACGTGCCTGAGTAAAAATCCTCGAGATCTGATCCATTCTGCCCAAGATAATTGAGTGTGGGTACACAAGCCATCACAAAGGCAAGCAACGTGATCAGGTCCCAATTTGCTGCCGACGACTTCCTTAATTGTAGATAAAACCAGCAACCAGCCAATCCAAAAAGCAAGAACCAGTTATCATAAATCCAATTTAATATGTGTCCTTAAAATCCACAGATGACAGCAGAGAATAGACACTTCATCAAGTCTTCAAGTTGATGAGATATCCAGCTGTGTGCATGCCAACAGGGCAAATCGGCTCGCCTAAAGCCTATCTTCTCTTTGAAGAAATGTTATCAAACTGTGTAGAGGGACCAACTGGCCAAATAAGTCCATAATTATGGTTCGGAAGAAATGCAAGAGAGGCTCAGAAGCAGTTTCACAGACAAACAGAGCAGCAAAGCAAAGCGGAGTGGGAGGGGAAGCATCTGTGCTCGGCCGACGCAAGTGGTGAAATTGAACAAATCGTTTAAGGAAAAGAGGTCAATTTGTCCTCTAGTAGTCTCAGTTTAAGGCAGCATAACAAGCCAACCTTAATTCTAAGATTTATCAAAAAGGAAAGTCTTAATCCCAGTCTTAAATTTGGACAATATGTCAGACCTACGGACAGAAACTGGAAGTTGGTTCCAAAAGAGAGGAGCCTGATAACAGAAAGATCTTCCTCCCATTCTGATTTAGGAAACTCTATAGGGACTGCGAGTAAGCCTGCAGTCTGAGAGCAAAGTGCTCTGTTGGGAAAATATGGAAAATAAGGTCTCAAATATAAGATGGAGCTAGGTTGCTGAGAGCTTTGTAGGTTAGAAGTAAGATTTTGAATTCAATTCTGGATTTGACAGAGAGCCAATGGAGAGAAGCTAAAACTGGAGAGATATTATATCTCCTACTAACTCCAGTTAAGACTCTGGCAGTATCATTTTGGATTAACTGAAGGCTTTTAAAAAAAGTATTTGGATACCCAGATAATAAACCATTGCAACATCTGACATCTAACCTTTGGCTGCCACCACTGCAGGCACCAGTGACCTTCAAGCTACAGCTCCTGAAAACTGTGTCTGCAAGAGAGACCCTGAACATATACTTTCAGATTTCATGTCCCAAGCCTGCCTTGGAACACGTGGAAAATGACAAATGTTTGAGTTGAAGTTTGCATGGAAACAAAGAAATGAGTGGGCTCATCACGTTGGAGTCAGTCCAATTTATCATGACTTTCGCAGACATCTGACCTTACAAACGTAAAAAATGTGTAGAATATATTTCATTGAGTTATATAATTTTTCCCCAGCTACTCTTTTCTTCAGGGGGTTACCACAGTGAACAAACTCGCACAAAGCTTTGACAGTTGTTTTAATGCTCCAATGGTCAACATGTGCAAACAAGCTACAAATGCAAACAGTAAAATGCACAGCAAATGGCAAAACGCACTACAAAGAAGAAAATAATTCAAACTATGGTAGCCAAAAGCAACAGGTGCAAATAAGCTGAAGAGAAGAAGGAGAAGATGAAGAAGAGTATAAAGAATGAACCCCATTTAAACTTTATCATTGGTCAGTGGAGGATTTGGATCCCAAGATGCAGACTGGAACACGAGGATCTTAATACAACTGATTTACATAAAACATAAAAAATAAGCTGGGGTGTCAGGAGAACTCACAAAAAACTCTACTGTATAATACTCAGGAAGAAGACACAGGGAGGACCATGGAAGACTGCCATAGACCAAGACAGTGCATACCATATGTAATGCTGAACTGGCGTGTGAAACAGACTTAATATGCAGAGCAGGGACAAATGGAAAGTAAGTGGGCACAGATGTGAGTGGTAGAATGACTGAAGAAATACTGAGGAGACTGACTGAAGGTGTCATGATTCATGGTTCTGGACACCGGCAGTGAGGGATGCTGTCAGGCTGAAGAAGGAGTCCTATTGGGCCTTTTTGGCTTGTGGGACCCCGGAAGCAGCTGATAGGTACCGGCAGTCCAAGCGGCATGCGGCTCGGGTGGTTGCTGAGGCAAAAACTCGGGCGTGGGAGGAGTTCGGAGAGGCCATGGAGAATGACTTCCGTACGGCTTCGAGGCGATTCTGGTCCACCATCCGGCGTCTCAGGGGGGGAAAGAGGTACGCGACCAACACCATTTATGGTGGGGGTGGCGTGCTGCTGACCTCAACTCGGGATGTTGTGAGTCGGTGGGCGGAATACTTCGAAGACCTCCTCAATCCTACTGGCACGTCTTCCACTGAGGAAGCGGAGCCTGGGGACTTTGGGTCGGGTTCTCCGATCTCTGGTGCTGAGGTCGCCGAGGTGGTTAAAAAGCTCCGCGGTGGCAAGGCTCCGGGGGTGGATGAGATTCGCCCGGAGTTCCTTAGGGCTCTGGATGTTGTAGGGTTGTGTTGGCTTACGCGACTCTGCAATATCGCGTGGACATCGGGGGCAGTTCCCTTGGATTGGCAGACTGGGGTGGTGGTTCCCCTATTCAAAAAGGGGGACCGTAGGGTGTGTTCCAACTATAGGGGGATCACACTCTTAAGCCTCCCTGGTAAGGTCTATTCAGGGGTTCTGGAGAGGAGGGTCCGTCGGATAGTCGAACCTCGGATTCAGGAGGAGCAGTGTGGTTTTCGTCCTGGTCGTGGAACACTGGACCAGCTCTACACCCTCAACAGGGTCCTGGAGGGTGCGTGGGAGTTTGCCCAACCAGTTTACATGTGCTTTGTGGACTTGGAGAAGGCATTCGACCGCGTCCCTCGGGGGGTTCTGTGGGGGGTACTCCGGGAGTATGGGGTACCAGGCCCTTTGATAAGGGCTGTTAGGTCCCTGTACGACCGGTGTCAGAGCTTGGTCCGCATTGCCGGCAGTAAGTCAGGCTCGTTTCCGGTGAGAGTTGGACTCCGCCAAGGTTGCCCTTTGTCACCGATTCTGTTCATAACTTTTATGGACAGAATTTCTAGGCGCAGCCAAGGTGTTGAGAGGATCCGTTTTGGTGACCTTAGAATCGCTTCTCTGTTTTTTGCAGATGATGTGGTCCTACTGGCTTCATCAGTTCGTGATTTACAACTTTCACTGGAGCGGTTTGCAGCCGAGTGTGATGCGGCCGGGATGAGGATCAGTTCCTCCAAGTCCGAGGCCATGGTCTTGAGCCGGAAAAGGGTAGCATGCCCTCTCCGGGTCGGGGAGGAGGTCCTGCCCCAAGTGGAGGAGTTTAAGTATCTCGGGATCTTGTTCACGAATGAGGGAAAACTGGAGCGTGAGATCGATAGGCGGATAGGTGCAGCGTCCGCAGTGAAGCGGGCGCTGTACCGGTCTGTCGTGGTGAAGAGAGAGCTGAGTCAAAAGGCAAAGCTCTCAATTTACCGATCGATCTACGTTCCCACCCTCATCTATGGTCATGAGCTTTGGGTTATGACCGAAAGAACAAGATCTCGGATACAAGCGGCTGAAATGAGTTTTCTCCGCAGGGTGGCTGGACTCTCCCTTAGAGATAGGGTGAGAAGCTCAGTCATCCGGGAGGGACTCGGAGTAGAGCCGCTGCTTCTCCACATCGAGAGGAGCCAGTTGAGGTGGCTCGGGCATCTGGTTAGGATGCCTCCTGGACGCCTCCCTGGTGAGGTGTTCCGGGCATGTCCCACCGGGAGGAGACCCAGAGGAAGACCCAGGACGCGCTGGAGGGACTATGTTTCTCGGCTGGCCTGGGAACGCCTTGGGATTCCCCCGGAGGAGCTGCTCCAAGTGGCTGGGGAGAGGGAAGTCTGGGCCTCCCTACTTAGGCTGCTACCCCCGCGACCCGACCCCGGATAAGCGGAAGAAGATGGATGGATGGATGGATAGATGGATGGACTGTTCATATCATGGTTTTCCATTTTTTGTTCTCCTTATCCTCAACTCCTATCACTTAACCCACCTCACCTGTGTCTGTCTAATGATCTCAAGCTGTGTATAAGCCTCTCCCAACCATTGCACTAGAGCCATATTATCTGAAGCCTTCAGCCAAAGAGATCCAGCATTTTCAAGCCAAACCAAGCTTTTTAAAAACCTGACCCATTTCTGCCTTTCTAAGCCCCTTATGCCTGGTCCTTGTCTCATTACCGCCTTCTTCAAGAATCCCCCCGAAAAGCGCCACGTGTGTGTGTGTGTGTATGTGTGTAGGTGGTGGTGGTGGTGGTGGGGGGGGGGGGTACTGAAAGAGTTCCACTGACTGCAGTTTTTCTTCCAAGATGGCCACCAATTAGCACCAGCTGTCAGTCATCCACCTGGTGAGGCCCAACTACTACTTAATGGTGCATTTAGACCAAACAGCGTTTCAACCTCCAAAAAGCTCGTCACGCACGCAAGTGGACGTACTTGGTGTCCAGACCTACTTGGACCTGAACGCCAGAACGCGAAACAGCTGCTGGGTGTGTGGGAGGAGCTTACCGGAGTCCTGCGCACAGAGTTCTTCGCACTCTGCCAGGCGAGGAGCTTTTTATTTCCTTCTCTGTGGAGCAGACTTGACTGGTCGTGAAGGACTTGTCGCGAACACACAGCTACAATGAGTTTCTCTTCATAGTACACGACCTCGCGGGTCTTTTCTGTGTCCCACAAACAATACGTCACATAGTGCGCGCGCCCCCTCGTTTCCGCGTCACATAGGGACTCTCCCCCTCTCTTCTCCTCCTCTCTTCTCCCCCCGACTCTCCCTGATTGGTTGACACACCAACCAATCAGGTAGAGTTGAGCGGCGTTTGAAAGTTTGAACCGCGAAATCTTCAGCATGTTGAATGCGCGGTTTGGAGGCTGAAGCCGGTTCACGTGCACGGAAAACGCTTTCCAGCACGCTCAACACGCACGCGACGTGACGCCCGACGCCAAGACGTGGCTGGAAGCGCGTCCCCCATTGACTTTACATGTAAACTGGACGCTCCTGCT
>JBBPBX010109403.1:0-11016 GCA_038048925.1 Garcialebias charrua | reverse complement strand
TCTGTTGGTTTAAAATAAACCTTAATGTCCAATTTCTTTGTGGTATTGAACGCGTCACCCTTATAGGTTGTAGTGTCCAGAAAGTCCACCGTAGTGAGGCTGATGGTGGATTTCAGCTGGATTGAGGGGTTGAAACCATTGAGTTCTTTGAGGAATTCATCAAAGTCAGCCTGTGAGTAGGTCCATACGCCCCAAATATCATCCAGATATCTAAAATAATGGAGTGGTTTTTTACTGCAAGAGTTAAGTGCATCTGTTTCCCACTCAGCCATGAAAATATTAGCGTAGGCCGGGGCAAATCTTTTCCCCATAGCCGTACCTCGAATTTGAAGAAAGAATTGGTCATTAAATTGGAAATCATTACGTCTTAAATTGATTTCCAATAGTTGTAGAATTTCTCTATCTGGTCTGTAACTGTCAGGATGTTTGAGGAATGCCCTTTTAATAGCATTGATACCTTGATCAATGTCAATATTCGTATAGAGACTGTCTACATCACATGTGAATAAAATTGATTCCTCTGGTAAGCTTATGTGTTTAATTTTATCTAGGAAATCATAAGTATCTTTCAAATAACTACTGTGTATCGTTGATAAGGGAAACAAGAAATGGTCAATGAATTCAGCTGTGCCATAGGACTCACTGGAACAGTCTGAAACTATAGGTCTCCCGGGAGGGATTTCATGCGGTTTGGTCCATTTAGATGGCTCTTTGTGTATTTTGGGTAATAAATAAAACTTTCTCATTCTAGCTTCTGAAGAGCCTATGAGATAGTTTTTTTGTTTGGCATTGATGAATTTTTTGGTGTATAAATCCTGAATAATTTTACCAATCATAGGGATGGTTTCTTTGTAAATGGGTTGGTCTATTTTTTGGTAATATGTATCGTTGAGCAGCTGTCTGTTGGCCTCAAAAACATATTGTTCTCGATCCATTATTACAATAGAACTCCCTTTGTCAGCTGGTTTAATGACAATATTCTTGTTTCCTCTTAGCTCCTTAAGGGCCCTGTGTTCTGCTTGACTCAAATTGGGTTTTGTTTTGTTAATTCTGTAATGTTTATCAAAGTACTTCAGATCATTTTGAATTAAGGTTCTGACCTCTCGAGGAAGTAAATCCTCGTGAGGTGTCCACTTAGATTCAGGTGTGAATTTAGAGCCAGTTTTATTAGGAGCTTCTGTAGTTTTGTCCTTGTAATAAACAGCTAATTTGATCCTCCTGTGGTATTTCTGGAGGTCACATCTCGTCTGCATAATCCTGGTTTTGTCATTAGTTGTGCCTCTGGTGGGAATAAAAGTCAGGCCTTTACTTAATAAAGAACTTTGTTCCTTACTCAATGTGAAGTGTTTGGAGAGGTTGTGAACATTTTCATTTGTAAATTTACAATTTCTAGGCCCCACTTTAATAGAGTTTTTGGGGCAACCTAGTTTAAAAAGTCACACCAATGGTTCAACATTTTATCGGCTGTAAATTTTGACCAATGGATTTGGTCCTTAGTAACCTTAAAGAGATCCTCACTGAGGGGAGGAATAGAGTCGCCCAGTTTGGATATGTACTCATTCAGGTGATTTAAAATCACCCTTTCTTTCAAGGGTAATTTTTTTGAAAAGTTGATTATGGGTACCCGGATTGTAGCATTTGGACACTTAGTTCTGATCATTTTCAGAGACATTTTGATTTCATTTATCAACGAGTCTTTGTGTCTTTGTGTTCTATTATTAATGCCCACAGATACAATCATACATTCAACATCGGGCATAATACTAGCTTTTTGGAAGACACTACGTAAGTGTCCCCACTTTGCACCAGGAAAGCAGTGCACTTCAAGGTCAGGGAGGTCGTCAGTTGCAAGTTTTTTTATATTAGAATCACCCAGGATGACCCACTTAGTTTCCAATTTACCAATGGACCAGTCATGTGATTTATCCACAGATTTAGGGTGGTGTATACATGACGATATTACCTGGGTGGTGGAGGGGACGGTGCTCGTTGAAGTGTTTTTGGTACCTGAGCGGGTAACTGTGTCATTGAAGCTGATTTTTCTTTGTGTGCTGGCTCTCAGTCTGCGTTTGATGTTGAGCTGCTGTGATCTGGAAGTGCTTGGTGGATCTGACAGATCCTGGGACTGCCAAAATGAAACAGTAGGATCAAATGGTAGGATTTTTAACTTCAGTTCCTCCTGAAATAATTCCTCTAAGTTGATCATTAATTGTTCAGTTCTTCTTCTTTTTGACCGTGCAGGAGTGGGGGGTGGGGAGTGAAGGGTGGGGGGTGGAACCCCTGACGTACTCGGTTCAGCAACGTTGGTGTGGATTGGATGGTGGGCGGAGCGTTTCTCTCGTTGAGGAAGTGAAGGCCATGTTTGTTGTAGAGCTTGGGGAGAAATGTTTGTGATCAGATCGTTGTTTACAGTCTCTGGTTCAGAGGGGGACCCAGATGTTTGGATCGGATCAGTCCCTGCCTCTGCAGCAGTGACGGTAGGTCTGTGTTGGGGCGGAGGAGGGGTGGGGGCACGTGGCGTCACTGGCTGGGGTGAGTTGTTTACGTTAGCATTGATGCTAACAATTGACTGTTGTGGTTCCTGACTGTCCAGTGAAGGCCCAGATGCAGCAGGGCTACTAGTGGGTTCAGAAGGGTTAGCGTTGATGCTAACAATTGACTGTTGTGGTTCCTGACTGTCCAGTGAAGGCCCAGATGCAGCAGGGCTACCAGTGGGTTCAGAAGGAGCCGCTGCCGTAGGTGAATTTTCTAGATTTTGTGTCAGATCGAGTCTTTGTGTGGGCGTTACGTCATCGGTTTGCGACGGCGTTGGGGCCCTGGATGCTCGCGTCGCTTCGTAGTTACGTAGTAGCTCTTTAATTTCCTCTACAGTTCGTAGAGAAAAACGTTTGCCCAAATTTCGTTTCGCCCACTTGGTTGCAGTTATTAAAGGGGTCTCCCAATCCCCACCAACGTTAGAGAGAAATTCTGTCTCATTAGTGATCTGTTCTTCGTAGTGTTGTTTTAAAATATACATGGTATTTTTGGTCCAATTTTTAGCATTCTTGGAGATCAGTTTATTAGTATCTGGGGAGGGGTTAGCAGGTTTTATAACTGTCTCTAGATGATCAGAAATGCGTTGAATAGCAGGAGGGGGGTTATTTTCATCTGACACATGTTTAAAGTGGTGTTTAGCTTTTAGCATTCTGTGCAAAGTTCTGACTTTAAAGAGGAAAAGTTCATCATTAGACGAATTGGGTGTTGACGTGGGCTCTGAATTGTTTTGAGGACTCACGTGACGTGGACGTTGTTGTCTCCCGAAGTGGGTTGGGTCTCTGTTGTTGTCCTGTTGATGATCAAATGTTTGTAGAGTTTCAGTGGGCCAGAGGTTCTGCTGGGGACCCAGATGATATGAGTCTCGTGGTCTCCTAGTTGGGGTCCGACCTCTGTTGACGTGGTCGTGGTGTTGATGTTGTTGTCTCCTGTCCTGTCTGTTGTCTTGTTGGTCAGATGGGTGGAATGTTTCAGCAGGCCAGAAGTCCCTCCGAGGACTCCCGCGACGTGGACGTCTGGGTGGGGCCGCATCTCCGCTGCACCTGCGATCTCGATCCTGAGGTGGGTGGGCCTCAGCAGGCCAGAAGTCCCTCCGAGGACTCCCATGACGTGGACGTCTGGGTGGGGGTGAGTCTCCGTTGTCCCTGTAGTCTCGATCCTGAGGTGGGTGGGCCTCAGCAGGCCAGAAGTCCCTCCGAGGACTCTCATGACGTGGACGTCTGGGTGGGGCTGCCTCTCTGCTGTACCTGTAGTCTCGATCCTGAGGTGGGTGGGCCTCAGCAGGCCAGAAGTCCCTCCGAGGACTCTCACGGCATGGACGTCTGGGTGGGGCTGCATCTCTGCTGTACCTGTAGTCTCGACCATGAGATGAGTGGTGTGTTTCAGCAGGCCAGAAAGATCTCTGAAAGTTCCTACGGCGTGGATGTCGTGGTGTTCTGGGTGGAGCTGGATCTCTGTAGTCCCTGTGGTCCTGGTCATCAGATCGATGGAGTGTCTCAGTAGGCCGGTAGTTCTGCTCAGGACTCACATGGCGTTGGTGCTGTTGTCTTCTAACTGGATACGTGTTTGTGCTCTCTCTGTAGTGTCCGTGGTGGTCCTCTCGGTACCTCTGTGAAGAGTCCTCGACGGGACGGGACCGGCCTCTGTCCCTCGCCCTGTCATCTCGGGTCTGCCAGCTTCTGGATGGGCGTCCACGAGTCACCGAGGCATAAGTTCTGCGTCCAGGCCTGGAGTTTGGACGGCCACGACTCTCTCTATCATCCCTCAGGGGGCTTCTGTATGGCTGGTCCTGTTTTTGGAGTCGTCTTCTCCCGCCCTTGTAGTGGACCGTGGACCACGAATCTTCGTGTTGGTAAGGCATTTTTTTCAAAAAATATTTAAAATAGAGCTGAGCAAGTAAATGTCTGTAAACTGCTCAAAGTTGCAAAATTGTAGAAAAAATGCAAAAAAAAAAAGGGATGAGACTGTAGCTTGCTTTTTTGCCTTATGGCTTTTTTTAATAAAAACTATTTACAAAATATACAATACAGCATTTAAAAACAACGTTTCGACATGACTGAGTCTTCGTCAGGTAAAAAATGCTGTATGAATGAGCTGAACAGTTGAACTCCAGTATTTATAGTGAAAAAATTCAAATTGTGGCTTTGAATTGAGAGCAGTGCTCTGATTGGCTTCTGGTGCCTTGACCGGCCAATCAGGGATTAGGGGTGTGGTCAAGTGTCAGTTAGAGTACACCTGTGGGATTTAGCATTATTTAAATTTGTTATTTGGAAAAAGGTTTTTTTCTTTTTTTCAAAAACACAAGCATTGCTGTTTATCCCACCAATTCAAGTACAAAAAGCATGTCCCGTGTCAGGTAGAGGATGAAGAGAAAAACAAAAAAATGAACAAAAAATTATGATAGAGTAAAGTTGCATCCGGATTGTTTTAGACACAACTTGTAGATGACAGTAATAGTTTCTTTTTCACAATTTGTTACAATATTATTTGTGCTTTCTTAAAACCTTGACTTGTTTCTTTTCAGAAAAAGACCAAAAAAAAGGGGGAGAAGGAACAGGTCCTCTGATGGAGTTGGTTTAAAAGACCAAAGAGTCTACTGTAGAACAATGTTGTCATCTTGTGGATAAAGTAAGTAATCAAATTGTAAAATAAATTAAAAGGAATCCTCTGTTTGGGTTTGGTTGAAGCCATTAAATTCTGGTGGCTTTTTTTTAAAAAAAAGAAAGGAGAAAGAAAAAGTAAGCTTTGTATTAAAAAAAGGTTAAGTTTTAGGGCATACCTAAAAATGGTTCAGGTAAAAAATTGGTTAAGCTTAGGGTTTGTTATCCAGATTAGGCCATACATTTAATTATTTTTTTGTTTACTTTGGATTAAACTGGGTTGTGTTAGCTTATAACCCTGAATTGTTTCTATTCCAAAAAAATCCATTAGATGGAGTTGATTTAGAAGACCAAAGAGTCTACTGTAGAACAATGCTGCCATCTTGTGGATAAAATAAGTCATGAAAAAGTAAAATAAATTAAAAAGAAGTTCCCTGTTTGGGTTCAGATAAAACCATTAGATTCTGGTGGTTTTTTAGAATGGTTAGGTTTAGGAAAGAAAAATTAGGCTTTGTTTTTAAAAAAATAAATGGGTTAAGTTTAGGGCATATCTAAAAATAGTTCAGGTAAAAAATTGGTTAAGCTTAGGGTTTGGTATTCTGGTTAGGCCTCTATAGTAGATGAAATTGTGTTTAATTTGAATCTGGGTTAGGTTTGTTGGTTAAGTTTTAGGAACAACTCAATGGAATAGGTTTTATAATAATGATGTTAGGGCCATCAGAGAGGCAGGAACTGGAGGCTGGACTCTATTTAGAAGGCGCTGGCTAGGTTAGGGTTAAGAGAGTGGAAAGCTTGCGGCCGCAGGCCGCAAGCCTTTCACGTGTCAGAGATCCTGTCACCAGAGGCAAAGGATCCCCAAATGCACTGGCTCATCTAGCGTGAGCCACCACCAGAGTCCCACCTCTCATTCAGCCCATGAGGGATGTTAGTTTTAAGTCTGGTTATCCATATCTTTTCAGCTCTCCGTCTTTGAGCTGTGGACCACGTGAGGTTGGATTCCAGCACTGTGGCCGTGACCGCCTGCCATCCGTGTCCAATGAAATGTTGCACAAGTGGTAAGTGTGTGTTTTTGTTCCTGTTTATGTTGTATCTATGTTGGGTAAAACGTTGAAGAATGGTGTTACCTGTTTCACCCACATACTGGATTTTACAAACTTTACAAGTTATTAAGTAAACACAATTTTCAGATTTGGGGTTTCCGGTTCTTTCTAATTGGAACACGGTCTTGTCAGACCTGCTCTGTATCCAGTGTACTTGTTTGAAGAATTGACTTTTATCATTAGTTTTCTTCTGTTTTGAAGGTTTTAACTCTGCGCGGACCAGGAGGTCTCTCAGATTCTTGTTTCTTTTGTAGGCTGCAATAATCCTGTAGTTTGGAAGTAAGGAGTGATCAGTTTGTAATTTGTTGAAATTTTGTTTTACGTTGCAGATGAATTGGTTAGCTGAAGACGAGTAGGTGGTGATCAGAGGAATCATGGGGGAAGGATCTCGTGGTTTGGCCTGCAGGAATGAACTCCTACACGCTCTGAGAAATGACCGGGAGTAGCCACGCTCGGAGAGGGCCGCGAACAGGATCCTCACTGCCTCCTCAAAATCCTTATTTTGAGTGCAAATTCTATGGAATCTGAGGAGTTGTGATTTAATTAGACCCGCATAAGTGTGCTTTGGGTGGAAACTTGTTTTATATAGTAATGCGTGTGTGTCTGTTGGTTTAAAATAAACCTTAATGTCCAATTTCTTTGTGGTATTGAACGCGTCACCCTTATAGGTTGTAGTGTCCAGAAAGTCCACCGTAGTGAGGCTGATGGTGGATTTCAGCTGGATTGAGGGGTTGAAACCATTGAGTTCTTTGAGGAATTCATCAAAGTCAGCCTGTGAGTAGGTCCATACGCCCCAAATATCATCCAGATATCTAAAATAATGGAGTGGTTTTTTACTGCAAGAGTTAAGTGCATCTGTTTCCCACTCAGCCATGAAAATATTAGCGTAGGCCGGGGCAAATCTTTTCCCCATAGCCGTACCTCGAATTTGAAGAAAGAATTGGTCATTAAATTGGAAATCATTACGTCTTAAATTGATTTCCAATAGTTGTAGAATTTCTCTATCTGGTCTGTAACTGTCAGGATGTTTGAGGAATGCCCTTTTAATAGCATTGATACCTTGATCAATGTCAATATTCGTATAGAGACTGTCTACATCACATGTGAATAAAATTGATTCCTCTGGTAAGCTTATGTGTTTAATTTTATCTAGGAAATCATAAGTATCTTTCAAATAACTACTGTGTATCGTTGATAAGGGAAACAAGAAATGGTCAATGAATTCAGCTGTGCCATAGGACTCACTGGAACAGTCTGAAACTATAGGTCTCCCGGGAGGGATTTCATGCGGTTTGGTCCATTTAGATGGCTCTTTGTGTATTTTGGGTAATAAATAAAACTTTCTCATTCTAGCTTCTGAAGAGCCTATGAGATAGTTTTTTTGTTTGGCATTGATGAATTTTTTGGTGTATAAATCCTGAATAATTTTACCAATCATAGGGATGGTTTCTTTGTAAATGGGTTGGTCTATTTTTTGGTAATATGTATCGTTGAGCAGCTGTCTGTTGGCCTCAAAAACATATTGTTCTCGATCCATTATTACAATAGAACTCCCTTGTCAGCTGGTTTAATGACAATATTCTTGTTTCCTCTTAGCTCCTTAAGGGCCCTGTGTTCTGCTTGACTCAAATTGGGTTTTGTTTTGTTAATTCTGTAATGTTTATCAAAGTACTTCAGATCATTTTGAATTAAGGTTCTGACCTCTCGAGGAAGTAAATCCTCGTGAGGTGTCCACTTAGATTCAGGTGTGAATTTAGAGCCCGTTTTATTAGGAGCTTCTGTAGTTTTGTCCTTGTAATAAACAGCTAATTTGATCCTCCTGTGGTATTTCTGGAGGTCACATCTCGTCTGCATAATCCTGGTTTTGTCATTAGTTGTGCCTCTGGTGGGAATAAAAGTCAGGCCTTTACTTAATAAAGAACTTTGTTCCTTACTCAATGTGAAGTGTTTGGAGAGGTTGTGAACATTTTCATTTGTAAATTTACAATTTCTAGGCCCCACTTTAATAGAGTTTTTGGGGCAACCTAGTTTAAAAAGTCACACCAATGGTTCAACATTTTATCGGCTGTAAATTTTGACCAATGGATTTGGTCCTTAGTAACCTTAAAGAGATCCTCACTGAGGGGAGGAATAGAGTTGCCCAGTTTGGATATGTACTCATTCAGGTGATTTAAAATCACCCTTTCTTTCATGGGTAATTTTTTTGAAAAGTTGATTATGGGTACCCGGATTGTAGCATTTGGACACTTAGTTCTGATCATTTTCAGAGACATTTTGATTTCATTTATCAACGAGTCTTTGTGTCTTTGTGTTCTATTATTAATGCCCACAGATACAATCATACATTCAACATCGGGCATAATACTAGCTTTTTGGAAGACACTACGTAAGTGTCCCCACTTTGCACCAGGAAAGCAGTGCACTTCAAGGTCAGGGAGGTCGTCAGTTGCAAGTTTTTTTATATTAGAATCACCCAGGATGACCCACTTAGTTTCCAATTTACCAATGGACCAGTCATGTGATTTATCCACAGATTTAGGGTGGTGTATACATGACGATATTACCTGGGTGGTGGAGGGGACGGTGCTCGTTGAAGTGTTTTTGGTACCTGAGCGGGTAACTGTGTCATTGAAGCTGATTTTTCTTTGTGTGCTGGCTCTCAGTCTGCGTTTGATGTTGAGCTGCTGTGATCTGGAAGTGCTTGGTGGATCTGACAGATCCTGGGACTGCCAAAATGAAACAGTAGGATCAAATGGTAGGATTTTTAACTTCAGTTCCTCCTGAAATAATTTCTCTACGTTGATCATTAATTGTTCAGTTCTTCTTCTTTTTGACCGTGCAGGAGTGGGGGGTGGGGAGTGAAGGGTGGGGGGTGGAACCCCTGACGTACTCGGTTCAGCAACGTTGGTGTGGATTGGATGGTGGGCGGAGCGTTTCTCTCGTTGAGGAAGTGAAGGCCATGTTTGTTGTAGAGCTTGGGGAGAAATGTTTGTGATCAGATCGTTGTTTACAGTCTCTGGTTCAGAGGGGGACCCAGATGTTTGGATCGGATCAGTCCCTGCCTCTGCAGCAGTGACGGTAGGTCTGTGTTGGGGCGGAGGAGGGGTGGGGGCACGTGGCGTCACTGGCTGGGGTGAGTTGTTTACGTTAGCATTGATGCTAACAATTGACTGTTGTGGTTCCTGACTGTCCAGTGAAGGCCCAGATGCAGCAGGGCTGCTAGTGGGTTCAGAGGGGTTAGCGTTGATGCTAACAATTGACTGTTGTGGTTCCTGACTGTCCAGTGAAGGCCCAGATGCAGCAGGGCTACCAGTGGGTTCAGAAGGAGCCGCTGCCGTAGGTGAATTTTCTAGATTTTGTGTCAGATCGAGTCTTTGTGTGGGCGTTACGTCATCGGTTTGCGACGGTGTTGGGGCCCTGGATGCTCGCGTCGCTTCGTAGTTACGTAGTAGCTCTTTAATTTCCTCTACAGTTCGTAGAGAAAAACGTTTGCCCAAATTTCGTTTCGCCCACTTGGTTGCAGTTATTAAAGGGGTCTCCCAATCCCCACCAACGTTAGAGAGAAATTCTGTCTCATTAGTGATCTGTTCTTCGTAGTGTTGTTTTAAAATATACATGGTATTTTTGGTCCAATTTTTAGCATTCTTGGAGATCAGTTTATTAGTATCTGGGGAGGGGTTAGCAGGTTTTATAACTGTCTCTAGATGATCAGAAATGCGTTGAATAGCAGGAGGGGGGTTATTTTCATCTGACACATGTTTAAAGTGGTGTTTAGCTTTTAGCATTCTGTGCAAAGTTCTGACTTTAAAGAGGAAAAGTTCATCATTAGACGAATTGGGTGTTGACGTGGGCTCTGAATTGTTTTGAGGACTCACGTGACGTGGACGTTGTTGTCTCCCGAAGTGGGTTGGGTCTCTGTTGTTGTCCTGTTGATGATCAAATGTTTGTAGAGTTTCAGTGGGCCAGAGGTTCTGCTGGGGACCCAGATGATGTGAGTCTCGTGGTCTCCTAGTTGGGGTCCGGCCTCTGTTGACGTGGTCGTGGTGTTGATGTTGTTGTCTCCTGTCCTGTCTGTTGTCTTGTTGGTCAGATGGGTGGAATGTTTCAGCAGGCCAGAAGTCCCTCCGAGGACTCCCGCGACGTGGACGTCTGGGTGGGGCCGCATCTCCGCTGCACCTGCGATCTCGATCCTGAGGTGGGTGGGCCTCAGCAGGCCAGAAGTCCCTCCGAGGACTCCCATGACGTGGACGTCTGGGTGGGGGTGAGTCTCCGTTGTCCCTGTAGTCTCGATCCTGAGGTGGGTGGGCCTCAGCAGGCCAGAAGTCCCTCCGAGGACTCTCACGACGTGGGCGTCTGGGTGGGGCTGCCTCTCTGCTGTACCTGTAGTCTCGATCCTGAGGTGGGTGGGCCTCAGCAGGCCAGAAGTCCCTCCGAGGACTCTCACGACGTGGGCGTCTGGGTGGGGCTGCCTCTCTGCTGTACCTGTAGTCTCGATCCTGAGGTGGGTGGGCCTCAGCAGGCCAGAAGTCCCTCCGAGGACTCTCACGACGTGGGCGTCTGGGTGGGGCTGCCTCTCTGCTGTACCTGTAGTCTCGATCCTGAGGTGGGTGGGCCTCAGCAGGCCAGAAGTCCCTCCGAGGATTCTCCTGACGTGGACGTCTGGGTGGGGCTGCATCTCTGCTGTATCTGTAGTCTCGACCATGAGATGAGTGGTGTGTTTCAGCAGGCCAGAAAGATCTCTGAAAGTTCCTACGGCGTGGATGTCGTGGTGTTCTGGGTGGAGC
>JBBPBX010109402.1:0-11017 GCA_038048925.1 Garcialebias charrua | reverse complement strand
TGATGGACCGTGTTTTAGCTGGCATGCAATGGGAGACCTGTCTGGTCTACCTGGACGACATCATCGTGCTGGCGAGGAATGTGTCAGAAATGCTGCAGCGGCTTGACCAGGTGTTTTACAGACTACAACAAGCTAACCTGAAATTAAAACCTGCCAAATGCTGCCTTTTCCGCCGCGAGGTGGTTTACCTAGGTCACATAGTGTCTGAACAGGGTATAGCTACGGACCCCAGCAAGGTCCAAAAGGTCCAAATGTGGCCCACTCCATCGTCCATCCAGGAGGTTCGACGTTTCATCGGCCTGGCCTCATACTATCGCCGATTTGTAAAAGACTTTGCATCTATTGCTGAACCCCTTCATAACCTAACCATGAAAAATGCACGTTTCCAGTGGCATGCTGAACACCAAGCTGCTTTCGACGAGTTAAAGTGTCGTCTCACCTCAGCCCCCATTCTTGGCTATCCCCTGGACTGCGGTGAAATGATACTCGACACTGATGCGAGTGACACCGGCATTGGTGCTGTACTGTCGCAGATGCAGGAGGGTGTGGAACGAGTGTTGGCTTATGGCAGTCGCAAGTTGGCAAAGCCTGAACAAAACTACTGCACAACAAGACGTGAACTTCTGGCCATAGTGGATTTCACATCCCATTTTCGCCAGTATCTCCTCGGCCGGCCGTTCAAGGTGCGTACGGACCACAGCAGTCTGCGCTGGCTGACCAAAATGAGAGAGCCAGAAGGACAGTTAGCTCGATGGCTTGAGAAGCTGGCTGAATATGAGTTTGAGATTATCCACCGCCCGGGTCGACAGCACACCAATGCTGACAGCCTCTCCAGGAGACCCTGCCGCCAGTCCTGCCCATGTAAAGTGCCAAATTTTTCTACATCACCCAAAACTATCAACCATCAAGCTGTCCAGTGTGATTTGAACTCTGACACCAGCTCCCTGTTGCTGAGTTCAGTGGGGGTAGAGGACCGACCACCCACTGCCGCAGTTTGTCCAGTGGGGGTAGAGGACAGACCACCCACCACAGCAGTTTGTACAGTGGGGGTAGAGGACCGACCACCCACCACAACAGTTTGTCCAGTGGGGGTAAGTCAAAACACCCTCACATCAGATTTAGAGACTTTAGACCAAAACACTTCCACTGATACAGACAAATTGCATCAGAATGCTCATACTGATGGATGCACTGTGAAATTGACTGAAAAAATATACGTGGCTAAGACTCTTGACACAGCTTCCTTGTTTCATGGTTGGACCATGGGGGAGCTGAGCCAGGCCCAGGATGCTGATGTGGACATTGCACCCATACGCAGCTGGATGAAGGCCAGTGATAAACGCCCCCCATGGCCTGTTGTCTCACCATGCAGCCCAGCCACTAAGACATACTGGACTCAATGGAAACGACTCTACTTCAGAGATGGAGTTCTAGTCCGTCGATTCTATTGCCTCGATGACACCCAATTCTACCCACAAATTGTACTGCCACGTAAACTACAACTTGACGTGTTGAGGCAGATGCACGAAGGGCCAGTGGGTGGACATTTTGGTGTAGAGCGGACCCTGAACAGATTAAGGACCCGATACTACTGGTACCACATGAGGGAGGATGTTGCCCTCTGGTGTAAAACCTGTATCAGCTGTGCATCCAGGGCTCGACCGCAGAAGACACCACAAGCTCCTATGGGAACAGTCCAGGTAGGAGCTCCTATGGAGCGTATTGCACTGGATATTATGGGGCCACTGAACGAGACTGAACGTGGAAACCGCTATGTGCTTGTGATACAAGACTATTTCACAAAGTGGACTGAAGCATTTCCTATTCCAAATGAGCGAGCTGTAACTGTTGCTGGTATAGTTGCTAGTGAGTGGGTGTGCCGCTATGGAATCCCTCAAGCGCTACACAGTGACCAGGGACGCAATTTCGAGTCTGAGGTGTTCCAAGGGATGTGTAGTTTGTTTGGGATAGACAAGACTCACACAACACCATTCAGGCCGCAGTCGGACGGTCAGGTCGAGCGTTTCAACGCCACCCTCCAAAAGATCCTGGCTACTACAGCAGAACACTGTCATTGGGATTGGGACCTGATGATTCCTTATGCTGTTATGGCATACAGGGCAACCAAGCATAGTGCTACCGGTTTCTCTCCAAACTTTATGATGTGGGGCCGAGAAGTAAGTGAACCAGTGGACCTTGTCGCAGGTTTGCCTCCTGATCCAGAAAACCAACCCACTGCTCCAGAGTATGTGCAACAGATGAGGGAACGGTTGGAGCTGGCTCACCAAATCGCTAGAGAAGCACTGGGGGACTCGGTCACACGTGCAAAGAGACAGTATGACAAGAACTGCTGCCACACACAGTATAAAGTCGGAGACCCTGTGTGGTATCTCATTAAAGGGACACGTCATGTCAAGAACAAAGTCAAAAAGTTCCTTCCCTCATATGAAGGACCATTCTTCATCCTAGGCCAACTGGATGACCTAGTTTATCGGATACAAAAGAACCCAAGGTCCAAGGTGAAAGTCGTCCACCATGACCAGCTAAAGCACTACCGCAGCCGGGAGCCCCTGGACAACACATGGGTCCTGGATCAGAGTCAACACTGGGAACCTACCGAGGTTCCACCACCAACCTTGGAGGAGGACTCGGCGGACTGTGACCTGGACCTGCAGGGTTTGTTCTCTGATGAAACCAGCAGGGGCGTTGGTTGTTCCCTGCTGCCTACTTCAACTGCAGCGGATTCCCATCCGGGTGTGTTTGTTCCATCCTCCCCTTCCCATGTCAATCATGAGGATGGTGGGGGTGCGGTGGGATATTCACCTCCTTTGGGCCCACCAGTTCGACGATCTAGGCGTCGGCGCAGAGCACCGGACTGGTACGGTACATGGGTAGTTCCAAGTAGAATGGACTCAGTTTAAGGTTCCAGCTGTTCAGGTGTCCTGCGAAGTTCTCTAAAACTGTTCATCAAAGCCACAAGTGCCTGTTTTCTTTATTACTGTTCAGTTGTTCAAACTGCTAAGTCAATTTGGCTGAAGAGCAAATGGTTTATCTAAAGACCGTGTTTTTCTGTATGTTTTTGTACCTGATAGATTTCAGTTAGTTTCCTGCCTGGTCGTCATAGATGCCGCTGAGTAATTTCTTTCCTCCCTATGGCATGTAAAGTTTACTTTTTGCACAAGTTGACACACCTTAAAATGAGCTAATTATATCACTGGGACATGTGGTTTGATGCTATACCTCCTCTACATGTAATTATGATTGACACAGTTATCTCTTATTAGCTATAGGGATTGTGTATCAGTTTTATGCATTGTGAGACTGGATTGGAATTATTGTTTAATTGCCATCCAGAGTGGGGGTAGTGTTGCAGAAAGTGCCTCCACTGCATGTGATGAATGGCTCAGTGAGTGGTGTGTGTGTGTGTGTGGGAGGGTGAGATGTGTGTCGGCCGTCCGCCGGCCAGAAGAGGGCGCTACGTGCTCATGTTCTGCACGTGTTGAGAGGAGCAAGACGTGACGGTGTGTGTGTGTGGAGAAAAGTAAACGGCAAAGTAAAAACGCGGCTGTAAGAAAGGCTGTTTGTGCACCTGTTGGCTAGAATTATTATTAAAAACAAGAGGATTAACCTGCAGCCACCGTGTGGTTTATGTGCAAGGCAAGTGAGGGAGTTAACCCTGAAGCAGAGACTTCAGCCCTGGAGGAAGATCTCCCCTGTGTCTTTTGACCACGGATGAAAGACTGAGCAGGAAAGGTTAACAATTTGAAGATTTAATTTTTTTTATAAAAGTGAAATAATAAAATAAAAATATTTCAAAATGCATGCATATATGTTTTTAGTTGTGTAGGATAAATATTTTATGAGTAATGATTGTTTGTTTCAAAAAAGTTTTCTGATTGTGACGTACTTCCGGTTCCCCGCGGTTCCCCGCTGGGCGCCGCCTGCGGCTTTTCCATTGAATCTAATTATAACTAGCGCGCTAGAAACTTCGGGTGCCCTGCTTCTGTTGGACTGTACAGGTCGCATTTTCCGTCGCCCTCGAGCCTGGACTCGTCTATCGCCGCGGATCGCCAGCGTGTTTCCGGTTTGACTGCCGAGGAGGGAGGGGGAGTGAGGGACTCTCTGTTTACAGTCAGAGCTGATCACACAACTACCTACATTGAAACAGCAGTAATTATGTGCCTTTCTACATGGGTAAGCAAGTAATAATAGTGAGTTTAATAAATCTCTAAGTGCACATGAGCAAAGTTTGAGCTGTTCTCATCTGTGGTGCGTGACGTGGTGTCGTGTGTTGCTGTCAGTCACACAGCTAGCTACTAGCTGTGCTTATGGACGTTGTGGTGTTTCTTTATGCTTATTACTATTCCTGATTGATATGGCTCTCAACTAGATGTTACAAAAGTGTTTTCTAAACGTTATGTGTTTAATATTATGACTATCAGGTGTTTATGTATTAATATTTTGATTATCAGATGTTCGTGTGTTAATATAATGATTGTCAGTTGTTGTGTGTTAATGTTATGATTATCAGATGTTCATGTGTTAATGTTATGATTATCAGATGTTCATGTTTTTAACTCAAGCTTGTGTACAAAAGTTGAGCTGAAGTCAAACCTGTTAAATATCAGACAATATAAACTTTTATATTCACCAGATGTCTGCTATATCAATCAATCACCTTTATTTTTCCAGGTAGAGTCCGTTGAGATGGAGATCTCTTTTACAAGGGTGACCTGGTCAAGTGGTCAGCAGCACACGTCACATGGTAATTGACAATAAGCATTTGCATTTACCAACAAAGATGGTTTTATGAACCTGTTTGTAGCAGCCCTGAAACATTTTTCTTCCACTGTACAGGAGGACATGGCAGGAGGTGATGATGAGGGGATCCTCTGGTCCAGCCTGGATGTTTCTGAGAAGTGGATTCGCCACCGCACGGTACCCAAATACTGTAATAATACCAGTGGTGGAGAAAGTACTCAAACACTGTACTTAAGTAAAAGTACAAATAAACAGACAAAAATTTACTCTAGTAAAAGTAGAAGTACCATATTAATATTTTTACTTAAGTAAAAGTAAATAAGTACTTGCTTTTAAAAATACTTAAAGTATTAAAGTAAAAGTACTTGCTGAATGTATTAACTAATGCAATGGTCTACAATACCATTAAGTGTGCGTACTGTATGCATATTTTCTGTAATACATTAATAGTGTTGAGCCATTTTAATGAACAATGCTGCAGATAATGCATGTTTTTATTGTGTTTACTCTGTGACACAGTTCACACTTGGACTTTTGATTCTGTGTGTCAGAATTTCAGTGATGAGTTAAATACAATTAAGCAAAATAAGAAAGAGGAATGATTATACCTTTGAAAGTTTTTATTTAACACAAAATAAAACCAATGTGTCATTTTAACTGCAGTAAACATTTAAGTAAAAGTTGTCTGTTTGAAAAATGGAGCATTAGTAAGTAAGTAAGTAAGTAATGTTTATTTCTAGAGCGCTTATCACAGACATAAACTCACAAAGCGCTGTACAACAAAATCAATGGCAAAAGTATACACAGAATAAAACAAGCATAAAATCTACAAATATCAATCAATGCAAAATACAATAAAATCATGACATAAAAGCCTGAGCAAATAAAAGTGTTTTCAGTTGTTTTTTAAAAACCTCAACAGAGTCAGCAAAACGAAGCTGCAGGGGCAGACTATTCCAAAGCCTGGGGGCCACTGACTGAAAGGCCCTGTCCCCTTTAGTTTTCATCCGCGTACGTGGAACATCCAAGAAGTTCTGGGTCTGTGATCGTAGGTCACGGGCAGCAGAGTATTTAGTCAAAAGCTGACAAAGGTATACAGGAGCCTGGCCATTTAAAGCTCTGTACGTGAGCACAAGGACTTTAAAACGGATTCTAAACTCAACTGGGAGCCAGTGAAGTGAATGCAGAACTGGAGTGATGTGGCAGTATTTACTGGATCTAGTGAGAAGTCTGGCAGCTGCGTTCTGTATCACTTGTAGGCGTGATACAGAAGACTTGTCCAGGCAGGTAAAAAGGGCATTGCAGTAGTCTAGACGTGATGACACAAAAGCGTGAATAATGTTTTCCAGTTCAATTCTGGACACCATAGGTCGTATTTTAGAAATATTTCTTAAATGAAAGAAACAAGAACGGGAAATAGTCTTAATGTGAGTCTCAAAACCTAGTGAAGATTCAAATGTGACTCCAAGATTTCTTACTTTTGCTTTGGCTGCTGGGCAGAAAGAGTTAATTTTCTGATTGATTTCAGAGTGAAGGTGACTGGGAGCAGAAATCAAAGTCTCTGTCTTACTGGTGTTTAAAACCAAAAAGTTACTGGCAAGCCAGTCACTTATACGGGACAAGCATTGGACAAGGATGGATAACATGTCCAGCTGGTGTGGTTTAAATGAAAAATACAACTGAATATCATCAGCATAAATGTGGTAGGAGATATCAGAAAAGGATTGAATAATGCTGGCAAGTGGGATAATATAGAAGGAAAACAAAAGCGGACCCAGAACCGAACCTTGAGGCACCCCACAATTTAAGGGGGCATAGTCAGAGGAGAACCTGTCTGTCTTGATGCAGAAAGTTCTGTGCGAGAGGTATGATGTGAGCCAGTCCAAAGCTGAGCCAGAAATACCAGCCAGAACCTGCAGCCTGTTTAATAAGACTGCATGGTCAACAGTATCAAAGGCAGCACTAAGATCCAACAGGACCAACACAGAACATTTTCCATCATCGGCAGCCATTAACAGATCGTTGTGAACTTTTAAAAGAGCAGTTTCAGTGGAATGGTGTTTTAGAAAACCAGACTGAAGTGGATCAGAAATCTGTAACTGACAGAACCAGGATTTGAGTTGGGTTTCTACAACTTTTTCAAGTACTTTACTGAAAAAAGGCAGTTTAGAGATGGGACGGAAATTTGAAAGGGAGCTAGAATCCAGATTAGGCTTCTTTAATAGAGGGGTCACTTCTGCTGTTTTAAAATAGGATGGGACCAATCCTTTGCTCAGTGAGTTGTTAATTATCATCAACACTGTTGGACCAATACAGTTGAAAGTCTGGACAAGCAAAGATGGGGGTAATATTTCTAATGCACAATTTGAGATTGAGCATTAGACACAACTAACAAAGGAATAGATCACTTCAACTCGTTTGTCATCAACTCTAGTTAAAATATTGTCTAGTCAATCTTGTAATGGATCAACAATGAACAATACTTTAACTTCCTGACAACATTTTCAAAACTTGGACCTGAGTGTCGAGACATTTGGAGAAATCTCTTGTCTCCTAACATCCCATGAACTGACACATTTTAATATTGCAGCAAGAATTTCTTGTTCAAGTTCAGAAGAAGTTGGTTTTCAAAGTTTTTGAGTCCATGTCTGGCTCTTTAGGGAGAGAGAATCTGTCCTGCTGTACTGAACAGTCTTTCAATAGTCTTTCAATAATAGTCTTTCACTTTTGTGTTGTTATTTCTTCACAGCTCACATCGTGGACTTTCCTCATGGATGGACGTGTGTCCACTCTGTCCTGCCTCTGTCGTCCAGGACATCAGTCCTGCCTGTCTCTGGTGTCCTTCCATCTGCCTCCATCCATCACCTGTGTCAACACCTTCTGCATGTATGACTGCTGCAAAAACAAACAAAAAAACACCTGTTCTGATGGACAGAACTGCTCACATCAGGACCACACCACTGAGCCCACACCTGGCCTAAAATGCTCCCATCATTCATGGTTGAGCACTGGCTAAGCAGTTCCATCTGATCCAGGTTTGAACTTGAGAAAAACATCAGTGTCTACCTACACTTCAGTCAAAGTAAGGACATTTTGTTTCCTTGTTTCCTTTTTCTGCTGCTTCTAGCTTTTTTTAGAGTTCATGGACTTTTTCATGCACATGGACTGCACACAAACACAAACACCACATGGACTGCACTGGTTTCAAAAACATGATGGTTGCATGGATGTGATTTTCGGCTGATTTGGTGCTGATTCATGTCAATAAGCTGGTGCTGCTGCTGCTGCTGCTGCTGGATGGATGGATGGATGGATGAATGGATGGGAGTTCCTTGCTGGATTTTGATGTTAACAGCTCCTGCTCAAAGAGAAGTGTTCATGTTTCATGGTTGAACTCATTTGCAGATTATGGCTGAGAACTGTTCAGGAAGAGATTTGTACTGTACAGTATTTTGTATGCTTTGTCTGTGCTGGAAAAAACATTACAGTACTGTACCTGTACAGTACATGCTGTACTGGTTTTGTGTGTTTATGGATGAATGTGTGGTATAATGTGTTATGTAAGTGTTTGTAAATAAAGTTCTGTGCATGTTTATGGCACAGGATGTCCGCTTGTTCAGTCTCATGCCGTTAAATGTGTGTGCGTCGCTCCGTTAACGGTATAGCCGCGACCTACGTCAGAAATGCGGACCTACGACAGGCACGTGTTTTTGGTCCGCGAGATACGGCAGAATCGACCTAAGTCACACTCGTAGGTCCGGATCCCTGACGTAACTCGAGGATTCCCTGTATAGCCCCCCCCCCTGGTGAAAATGTCACGAGCCGCCACTGATATATATATATACCGGTGTATGTATATATATATATATATATATTTTTTTTAATGTTCTACAACTTATTGATGCTGATTGTATAGATATACTTTTTTTATACTACTATGCAAAAACTCAGGACAGTATTACACTTTTATTATTTCATTTTATGCTTATGTTCATTAAATGTTTAGTGTTTTAGTGTTGGTGTAAATTTTCATACTTTTATACTACTATGCAAAAACTCAGGACAGTGTTACACTTTTACTATTTTATGCTTATGTTTATTAAATGTTTCAGTGTTTTAGTGTTTAAATGGTTACTGTTGCACCGAGGGACTGAGAGAAATGCAATTTCAATCCTGTGTATGTCCTGTACATATTGCAGTTTTGACAATAAAGTTGACTTTGACTTTGATATGTTCTTGGAAATAATTCTTATTTCTTGTTCTGTCTTGAAAGAGAGCCTAATCTCAACTTGACCCATGATTACCACACGCTAAACTAATAATATAATACAAATTCAAATTAACAGTCCTGCAGTAAATTCCAATTTGTGAAGGTTATGGTGTTAAAATAATTTTATTCAAACTTCTTGATTAAGCAGTTATTGTTTTGGGAAGACATAAAACGAGAACTTGTACCTTTATGATACTTTGTTTGAATGCAGTTCACTGAAGCCTGTGCTTTACCTGGGAAAACATAAAACAATTTACTCATCTCCACAATAACATTTTTCTTTAATGATAATGTCACAATTTATGCTGCAGTCTTTGACAAAGGATCTATAATTTGAACTAAATTAAACCACATCAATCTCTCAGAAAAAAAGGCTAAGTATTTTCTGGAATTATCATAAAAATAAAAATATAAACTTTTGAAAATTTAAGTTGTAATGGATATTTTAAAACGACGAATTAGAAATAAATACAGTAGACCCAGTTAAACCTGTCATGATGGAAGAGCTAGCTGCAGTTAACACACAACTAGCAATTTAACATGGTAAATGGTAAATGGAGCTTATTTATATAGCGCTTTCCAGCCCCCTGTGAGGAGCCCCAAAGCACTTTACAATACCAGCCATCCACCCATTCATTCACACATTCACACACAGGTAGTGGTAGCCTGCCTTGCAAGGCGCCATCCAGACCTACCGGGAGCAACTCGGGGTTAAGTGTCTTGCCCAGGGACACAACGGCACATGGTGGGCGGATGCGGGATTCGAACCTCCAACCTTCCGATCGGGGGTCGACTGCCATTACCACTGTGCCATGGCCGCCCCACAGTAGCCAACATGTTAAATTAACAAAAAACTGGCGACATGAAATATTAATGTTGATAAATTGTGGTCAGAACAGTCAGCTAACGTGTCAAAGTGGCAAAAAAATGCTGTATTTTCATCAACTTACCGGAGAATGTATTGCGTTCAATGGTAGAACCGGGGCTGTTTGTCACTATTAGCAGCTCCATGACCCACGTGACTTCCGCATTCCATTCTTTCTATGGGAGTCAATGGGAGTGTCACAACTCTCTCTCTATAGGGCTCTGGCTCTGAGTAGAGGCTGAAGAGGAGGCGTGGCCTCTGTGGTGTACATTTTTGTATCGATCCGGTTTGGTTGTGGCACTACTACCGATCTAGCCTGGTTAAAACCAGACCCTTGTCCTTCACTTCGCTTCGGACTAGGGTCTGGACTTTCTCCATAGAGAAACGATTCTTGCTGGAGGCGTGGCCTCTGCTGATGGCTGCTCCCCCGTGGTCTTCTGAACTTGACTTCAGCTCCGCCTCCTGCTGAATTTTCTCTCGCTGCCGTTGCATATTCTGTGTTTATATGTTAATAAAACGTTCTAATAAAATAAAATAAAACCATGGATCGCTGGTCCAACACACCAGAAGACCAGAAAATCTGATGGGACTCGGGCAGCAACGAACACGAGTTTAATTATCTCGTGACAACCTGAGGCATCAGCGGAGGGAGAGGAGGAGGAGGGAGCGATCGATAACTTGACTTTTGGCAAAAAAACAAAAGAAAACTCCAGATAAGGGATTAAGAAGGGGAAATTAATACATTTGTGTCACATATAAAACAGTCCTGCATCGCTTTGCATCGCTTTGAATGAGAACATGCGAATACTCGTTGGCTGCGCGCTCCCCCGTGGTCTTCTGAACTTGACTTCAACTCCGCCTCCTGCTGAATTTTCTCTCGCTGCCTTTGCATATTCTGTGTTTATATGTTAATAAAATGTTATAATAAAATAAAATAAAACCATGGATCGCTGGTCCAACACACCAGAAGACCAGGAAATCAGATGGGACTCTTTAATTCTCTCGTGACAACCTCAGTCATTTCCTTGTTCATTTCACTCAGCGGAGGGAGAGGAGGAGGAGGAGAGAGCGAGCGATCACTTGACTTTTGGCAAAAAAACAAAAGAAAACTCCAGATAAGG
>JBBPBX010109401.1:0-11017 GCA_038048925.1 Garcialebias charrua | reverse complement strand
AGGGTGTAAGGAGGGGAACAAGGAGGGGAACAGACCAACAGGGGGAGACAACACACAGACCTGAGGGACAACTTGTACGAAGTGAGACAGCCCAACAGACGGGGACAGAGGGAAACCAGCCATCCTTTACCTACACCAGAGACACAGGACTGAGAGACAACAGGGTGTAAGGAGGAGGACAGACCAACAGATGAAGGACGCAGGACTGAGAGACAACAGGGTGTAAGGAGGGGGACAGACCAACAGATGAGGGACACAGGACTGGGGGGACAGACCAACAGATGAGGGATGCAGGACTGAGAGACAACAAGGTGTAAGGAGGGGGATAGACCAACAGATGAGGGAGGGAGACAGAGGGAAGCCATCCTTACAGAACCCCCCCCTCAAAGACGCTCCCAGGCATCCCCAAAGAACACCCAACAACCAGGGCGGGCAGAGGAAGGAACCAACAGGAACGGCGGGCACGAAGGAAACACAAGGACAGGGAACAAAACACAAGGACAACAAACAAAAAACCGACAGGAACAAGGCCTGGGACAAAAATGAAACACAAAGGCCAAAACCAGAAAAAACAATGAGAGCCACAAAGAACAAAACCAGAACCAGGAACACTGCGGAGACTAAATCCCGACTAAAACCCAGTACAAAACTAGAAACTCAAAACATCACTAAGCATTGTGGCCAGGAAGTCGACAACCACCAAAGACCCCTCAGGTTGGCGACCGGGAGACAGTCCGTTGCGCAGGATCTCATCTGGCGGACGACCGGGGGGCTGCCCAACGTGCAAGACCACTTCAGGCGGGCAACCGTGAGGCCGTCTAACACCAAAGGCAGGAACTACGGTGGCAAAAACTTTGCCGGCCGGTGCACAAGGTGAAGGAAAGTCAGCGAGCACAGAGCCATCGACGGCTGACGTGGTGACGTCGAGTGGAGATACGTCGAGCGGCGTGGAGACGTCGAGAGTCGAGACATCAGGCGAGGAGACGTCGAGAGTCGAGACATCTGGCGAGGAGACGTCGAGAGTCGAGACATCTGGCGAGGAGACGAGAGTCGAGACATCTGGCGAGGAGACGAGAGTCGAGACATCTGGCGCGGAGACGAGAGTCGAGACATCTGGCGCGGAGACGAGAGTCGAGACATCTGGCGAGAGACGAGAGTCGAGACATCTGGCGCAGAGACGAGAGTCGAGACATCTGGCGCAGAGACGAGAGTCGAGACATCTGGCGCAGAGACGAGAGTCGAGACATCTGGCGCAGAGACGAGAGTCGAGACATCTGGCGCAGAGACGAGAGTCGAGACATCTGGCGCAGAGACGAGAGTCGAGACATCTGGCGCAGAGACGAGAGTCGAGACATCTGGCGCAGAGACGAGAGTCGAGACATCTGGCGCAGAGACGAGAGTCGAGACATCTGGCGCAGAGACGAGAGTCGAGACATCAGGCGAAGAGATGTCTGCTACTTCGAGCGGCGAGGAGACGTCTGGCGAGGAGACGTCGAGCGTAGAGACGTCGAGCGTAGAGACATCTTGCGAGGAGACGTCAAGCGTAGAGACATCTGGCGAGGATACATCGAACGTAGAGACGTCAATGATGTGGAGGCCCTCCATTACAGTGGAGGAGTCGGCGGTACGAGGACCCTCCATCGACGTGGAGGCGTCGGCGGTACGAGGATCCTCCATCGACGTGGAGGCGTCAGCGGTGCGAGGACCCTCCATCGACGTGGAGGCGTCGGTGGTGCGAGGACCCTCCATCGATGTGGACGCCATGGAGGCAGCGCCCTCTGGAGCCGGAGGCAGGGTAGCGTCCTCTGGAGCCGGTGGCAGGGCAGCGTCCTCTGGAACCGGAGGCAGGGCAGCGCCCTCTGGAGCCGGAGGCAGGGCAGCGCCCTTTGGAGCCGGAGGCAGGGTAGCACCCTCTGGAGCCGGAGGTAGGGCAGCGTCCTCTGGAGCCGGAGGTAGGGCAGCGCCCTCTGATGCTGGAGGCAGGGCAGCGCCCTCTGGAGCCGGAGGTAGGGCAGCGCCCTCTGGAGCCGGAGGCAAGGCAGCCCTCTGGAGCCGGCTGCGAGTCCTCAGGGCAGCAGAAGATGTGAATGACACCCTCCGGGTCCCACCCAGAACAGGAAGCGTGGGAGGCGTCCTCCAGGACCCTCCCCGTACAGGAAATGTGAGGGGCACCCTCTGTGGCCTCTGAAGACATGGCACCCTCTGTGGATGCTGAAGACATGGCACCCTCTGTGGATGCTGAAGACCTGGCACCCTCTGTGGATGCTGAAGACATGGCATCCTCTGTGGATGCTGAAGACACAGTGCCCCCCATTGGCGCCAATATGGAGTCCTTAGTGTCCGGGCTCCCTGTACTGTTACACCGAGTTGCTCCCGGTAGGTCTGGATGGCGCCTTGCAAGGCAGGCTACCACTACCGGTGTATGAATGTCTGAATGAATGGGTGGATGGCTGGTATTGTAAAGCGCTTTGGGGCTCCTCACAGGGGGCTGGAAAGCGCTATATAAATAAGCTCCATTTACCATTTACCATTTACCATTTACTGCTCTCTGTAGCAGCAACACTTCCTGTGGAAGCTAGGAACGACTCAGCAGGACGACAAGAACGAGAGGTAGAAAAAACTGAGTGAATGGTCTTCAGGGTTGTGATAATCTCTATAACTGTGCGAAACCAGGGTGAACTAAAAAACTGTGTCTAGACATCAATAACTGCTCCATCATTAGGAAAATATTGTTTTTATAACGAGGACTTGTACTAGAGACAGCAGACAAAAAAAGGTTCAAGAGCTACTGAAGAACACCCAAAACTTCACACTCCAGTCCATCAGAAAAATGTGTGTGGAGCTGTTGAAAAATTAGAATGACCTTGTGTTCTAGTTCCACAGCGCCCCCTGCGGATACTGGGGTGACAGCACCCTCTACGGATGCTGGAACAACGGCGCCCTCAGTTGGTGTAGGACTGACAGCACTCTCTGTGAAAGCAGGAGACTCAGAAACACATGGGGAGCAGGAGTCAGAAATATGCAATGCAATTATCGAAGACCTAACAGAATGTAATATATCTGTGAGACCAGGGGCCTCATGTACAAAGACTTGCGTAGATTTCTTACTGAAAAGTCACGTACGGACAAATCCAGAAAAGTGTCCACGCACAAAAAAATCCAGATTTATCAAACTGTGCGTACACCGGTATCCACGCACATTCCTTATGTACAACACAATCAACGTGGAATTCAGCGCACATGAGAGAGTGGCCGACTCCGCCTTTGACACGCCTCCGTATGAATATGCAAAGTCATTCAAATATGCCATGCACGACAGGAATGTCGTCTCTGCTCCATTGCAAATCATGTCGGAACGTGGAAAAAAGAGGAACTTCACGGACTGTGAACAGGAATCACTTCTGAGTGAGGCAGAGAAGCACGGAAAAAGGTTTTATTCGGCACGCCTAGCGCAAAACATACCATCCACTTTTAAACAAGAAGTTGACCCATCTGCTCTAACATGCCTGTATAGGTTAGTGGTGAGCGCGCCCGCCCTTCGTCCCAAAGGTCGTGAGATCGACTCCCCCTTGGTACAACGTTTTTTTTTTCATTCCAGATTTAAAGAACACAGGACAACTATTTAATAAAACAACAAGAAATAGAACAATACATGAAATGAAAGGAAGCAGACGATTTCTTGTTTTGTAAATAGTTTTCATGTGTATTTAAATCTGGAACGAAAAAAAAAAAGAGAAACGTTGTACCATGCGAGATTCGAACTCATGACCTTTGGAACTAAAGGCAACCGCGCTACACACTGACCTAAACGTAGGCGTGTTGGTACAGCTTGGTTAACTTCTTATTTAAAGAAATCACATCTCATTGTTGTCAATATCGTTGCCACTATTTGGCGCATGCTTTTATATCCACTCATCTAATTGCGTCCATGTGGATGTAATAATTGTTAATCATGTGTGTTTGGTGGGATTTATGATTATTTTCATATCATGGACACAGTTTCTCTGAATAACCTGTAAGTGTCGCCAAAGGAACAATATAACCACAGAAACGTGCGTACGCAAGCAGGGGAGCAGCCGTGGATTTGTACGTGGATGCGCAGATATTCCCGTTCATATCAGATTTGATACATACGCCACTTTGCGTGGAAAGTGACGTGCGCAATGTTTTTGTGCGTGCGCACGGTTGATACATGAGGCCCCAGGAATCTGCAGCAAGTTGGGTGTAGATGTTATTAGTCCTTCCATAAGGGAATACGACTTTAAGTTGTAATGTGGATCCAGGTTACTGTTAGCAGCAGTGCTCAGTCTGTCCAGCTGCTGGAGTAAGACAATGGAGTCGTGTGTTAGTCCTGTATCGACCCCTGTGGTCGTCGTGTGATACTGCTGCTCTTCATCAGAGCAGGGGCTCACACGTTGCTCTCTTTGTGTCGTTTCCTGTTGAGAGACCGGTTCCTCCAACGTCACACACTCCTTGTCATGTTCGTGTGTGTGTCCTATGTGTCCTGTCTGTTCTTCCTCAGAGCAGAGGCTCATGTGGGGACATCCCGCCCCCGTTGAGAAGCTCCCCGGCTGATCTGACAGCGTGCGAAACGAAGCAGCATGGGGGACGTGCGATAACCCGGAAACAGTCTTCCTTTTAACACGCTGTCTTTTCCGACGGCGACGTGGCTCAGGAACTGGTGCAAAAACTACCTCCGTCTCTGATTCATCATCAGAGACAGACCACAACGAATAAGCGTGTGAGGGAAAATAGGAAAGAGACGTTTCCTCACCGTCACTGTGCTTCCTCCTTTCACGCTCGGCCACGAGAAGTGGGGAAGGAAGAAACTCCAGTCCATGACGGCGGTGGGTCCAGGCGGGTTCTTTTCGAGCGGACTTCGACATCGAGCTAAACATCTGTCTGCTTGGGCTCAATATGAAGGTCGGGTCATTTCTGTCACGTTACGGTGTGTGAGAGAACCCAGTGGCTGCAGACAGGCAGACACTCGGAGGCAGGAGTAGAAAAAATCCAAAATGTTTAATCACAAAACAAAACACTGACAAGGCAGTGATACAAAAACGAGAGACTGTAGCTGTGGCTTAACTGGGTGCTAGAAAACTGTAGCTAGAACTTTGGCTTAACTCTAAAAACGGTAGCTAGAAAACCGTGGCATAATCTGTAACTAGAAACTGTAGCTCTAACAGGGGTAGGAATACTAGAACTCAAAATACTGTAGAGAACGTACTCACAGACCAAGGAGCTGGACACGACACACCAGGGGAAAACGAACAAATGACCAGACGAAGACACACTACCACGCTGACTAAAATATGCATCATAATTAACTCTAATCACATACACCTGAGACGCAGGACCGAGAGACAACAAGGTGTAAGGAGGGGAACAAGGAGGGGAACAGACCAACAGGGGGAGACAACACACAGACCTGAGGGACAACTTGTACGAAGTGAGACAGCCCAACAGACGGGGACAGAGGGAAACCAGCCATCCTTCACCTACACCAGAGACACAGGACTGAGAGACAACAGGGTGTAAGGAGGGGGACAGACCAACAGATGAAGGACGTAGGACTGAGAGACAACAGGGTGTAAGGAGGGGGACAGGCCAACCGATGAGGGACGCAGGACTGGGGCGACAGACCAACAGATGAGGGATGCAGGACTGAGAGACAAAAGGGTGTAAGGAGGGGGATAGACTAACAGATGAGGGAGGGAGACAGAGGGAAGCCATTCTTACAATGATCAACATGTTCTCAAGAAACAAGGTGAAGGGGAGCCCTCTTACCTCGTTGGAAACATTGGATTTATGATTACTGGATTCTGCTGTTTTGAGCTGGTAAGAAACTGGATTACTGACAAATTTGAAAATGTCAGCAGCTGCTTTAGTTGCCTGGAATGTGTGTGTCACAATCAGACTGTGTACAAAATATCTGTGTGCCCGAAGACCCATCAGGACTGTGGCACTTTGTCAATGTTCATGAACAGTGGGAAGGAATAGATCTTGGAGAAGTTGTAAGCTCGACTTGGCGTAAGATATCACAGTTTGGCTGTTTGGAACTGCCATGAGGTGTACAAGTGAGATTTTTAAGGCTGACATGGAAATCAAGAGCTCAGGCTGACCCAAATCATTGTTGGAATCATAATCTGGTTTCTATCCTTGGACCAATTTCTCCTGGATGTTATGGAAACCAAAACGCTCTGATCCACTCACAGACCTGTCTGTTACAGAACCGATCTGTAGGGTAACTCATTTGCGCATGCGCTAAAAGGAATGCTTCCGGGTCGTACGGATTGCCTTTGAATATGCTAGATTAAGGAAAATGTACTAGTATAATTCCGTTTATGAGTAAGAACTGTCCTAATTTACTTAGAAAAGTATGTGCTCTATCTCAGAATCAGAAGAATCAGAATCAGAACAAGCTTTATTATCATTGCACCGAGATATAATGAGAACATGTATGTACAGTCGTCCGAAAGATGGACGGAGTGCACAAAGCTGCTACTATAAAAAAGCACGGCCCACTTATTCTTATTCAGAATAATATTTTTGCTTAGAGGAGAAAAGGGAAAAAAACATGAGGAGAGATGGTATAAAAAAGATCTCTCACACCATGTCGTAGACAGGGCACGGTTTGAGGCATCAAAAAACCTACCACAGCATAGCACATAAATAGACATGATACATATAGGCCGGTGAAGCCATTGAATTTTAAGGGAAGGTCGTTGCATAGTTCATAGCCCCCCCCCCTCTCAGCCATTGTCCAGATAAGAGGTGTTATTTATCATCAGTTCGGTTGAGGTTCCGTCACATGCCCATAGCCTCGAGGAAGGGAGGGGTGAGCAATCTGACAGAGCTTCTTTGTTTTTTCTAAACATGCTGGGAGGAATTGAAATAAGTCCACCGTCAAGGCCACAGTTTGGGTCAGGCAGAACTTATGAAATGTTGTTTTCTGCCTTTTAAAATCTCGCTAGTACATTTCTCTGATGGTAACTCCAAACAGCCGAATTGATTCCTTACGCCGAAAGTCGAGCTCACAACTTTCTCTAAGATTATTCCCAACCATTCATGGGTGCTGCTAGAAAGTTCACAGTCCTGATAAAAGCCTGCTCCAGCTCAGACACAGCTCTACAGAATTCAGTCTGAGTGCTGCCAAGCTTCGACACATCCACACAAATTTGTAGACAATCTTGATTTCACCTAGCCTGGTTAAAACCAGACCTTGTCCTTCACTTCGCTTCGGACAAGGGTCTGGGATCTCTTAATAGAAAACCGATTCTTGCTGGAGGCGTGGCCTCTGCTGAGGAACAAGACCATTGGATCTTAGAACATTTTTGAACAGGAAAAGCATTCTGCTCCCTCCCCCTCAGAGCCATATATGGTCTGCTTCCTCTGCTCTCGTGAACTTGAGATCTGCTCCACTCCCTGCTGCATGTCGTCTCGCTACCACTGGATATTCTGTGTTTATGGAAATAAAACGTCTTAAAAAATAAAAATAAAACCATGTAGCTCTGGTCCAGCTCACCATAAGGCCAGAAAATATGCAGGGACTCGGGCAGCAACGTAAAACCCAAGTTTAATTCTCTCGTGACAACCTGAGGCTCTTCCTCGTTCATTTCACTCAACGGAGGGAGAGGAGGAGGGAGGAGGGAGCGATTACTTGACTTTTTACAAAAAAAACTCCAGAAAACTCCAGATAAGGGATTAAGAAGGGGAAATTAATACATTTGTGTCAGATATAAAACAGTCCTGCATCGCTTTGAATAAGAACATGCGGGTGCTCGCTGGCTGCGCGCTGGGACAGGACAGGTGGGGGCGTGGGTTAGGGGCCAAAAGCTCCGCTCCTTCTGTTCTCTGATTGGTCCGGTCAAAAATCTACCGGAGAAATCCTTGTGGATGGGAGAAGTCCCAGACTGAGCAGTGAAGGGAAATGAGAATTGAGCGGAGCTGCGTAGGAGGGTGAGGGCCAGGCTAGATTTCACCAAGCCAAACAGCAAAAAACAGTTGTCATTATGAATCCAATTTGTTTCCGTCGAGGGTCCTCCTTACCCTTACTCCTGTTGGGAGAAGTTGATCAATTTTGTTGAGAGACCAGCTGATCAAAATCCTTTGAATTAGGAAGGTATGCAGGAAAAAAAGAGGCTCTTTAAGGGTTCACAAGACGAAAGAGTGCAAAGCAGGGAAGCAGCGGGGGACGGAGCACAGAGAGACATGTCTGACTTCACTGGAGCACAGAGAGCTCCACCGATTTTCATGTTGCTTATTTACACCACTCATATTTCCGTTAAAATTAGTGACATACAGCAAACCACCGATTTACGAACGAGTTAGGGACCTAAGAACGGTTCGCAGCTCGATCCGTTCGTAGGTAGGGGGTGAAAATTATATTAAAAAAAAAATTATTCATTCATTCATTCATTCAACCTTTATTTATCATGCTAACGGAGCGCGCGCACACATTTAAGCATGTACAGTAGTGTACTGTAATGTTAAACATTGCTATTCACATTTACAGAATAAATAAAAATATATTTTCTTACTTTGAGATGGTCAAAGCCGACATCTTAGGTTGCCATGCGTTGATTGTTGTCGGGGCCGAGCAGCGCGGCGGCCGGCCAGTGAACCACCGCAGCTGCTCCAGACCTGTGTTAGCTAGCTGGCTAGCTTCTGCTAGCCAAGCCATGAGCTGGTGTTGGAGCGGCGGCGCGATCAATCTGTAGCTCCTGCTCCAGCCTGAGACGTCCACAGAGCTCACAGAGACGTTTCCAGCTCGTAATTAATCCATATGAAGCCATCCTGGTCACCAGTCTTCGGCCGGCTACCGTGTTAGCTCCCGTGTTAGCTTCTGGAGCTAGCCAGGCCGGAGGTGTAGCCAGGCCGGCCGGAGGTGTTCGCACGGCGGCCTGGCACGATCGGCGATAAATCCGCTGCTGCCTGAGACATCCACAAAGTTCACAGAGACGTTTCCAGCTAGTAATTAATCCATATGAAGCCATCCTGGTCACCAGTCTTCGTCCGGCTCTCGGCAGCTAACCTAAGATGGCGTCCGGTGTTCTACATTAATTTGTGACCGGAGACCCCAGTGACTGAACCTAAAATAGCGTCCGGTGTTCTACATTAATTTGTGACCGTGTAAACTGAAGACCTACTTCCTGTTGCCCAAGATTGCTCAAAAATTGCTCAAAAATGATCAGAAATGATCTTTTTTATCATAATTATTATTTATAAAGCCTTTAAAACAACCAGAACATGAAATTAAGAACATTTAAACACAAAAACACAAAAAAAAAAAAAAAATTTTTTTTTTTTTTTTTAATACAGTAATTTCATATTTTTATTAAATATGATATGTTCGTAGGTCCCGTGGTTCGCAGGTCGATGGGGTCGTAGGTCGGGGGTCACCTGTATTTACGTCATGGTTAGAACGAAATGCAGCTTCACAACTGAGCGATTGAATGTCCAGAGGACCAGACTTAACTTTTTTAGACTGAGCGGTGCTGTTTCCCTATGGAAATAATTCATTCTGTATCTTGCAGGGTTTTTCTCATTCAGCCCAGGACGGTGGTCAGGTCTAATGCGTTGCATATCATCTTAACCAATGATTTGTAATGGAAATACGAGTGGCATAAATTAGCTACATCAAGATCGGTAGAGATAAAAAAAATGATTGTTGGAGCACATACTTTTCTACATAAATTATGACAGTTTTATTCATGAACAACCGCGATCCGTGATGTGAAGGTGCCAAAGGGCTGCGTCGCTCACCTGGTGGCTATGCTGGGACACTCACCCCTACCCACTCCAGATGCATTTGTATTATGTCTATCCGTGTTGCTGTTTTTTGTGTTGAGGTAGATTTTTTTTCGCTTCTTCACAAAGTGCCCTGTGTCCAAGGACACGGTGCAAGAGAACGTTTTTATATACTGTACCTTTCTTTCCTCGTGATGTTCTTTTCTTATCTCTGTATGAAAGGTTGCGCTGTTCCATAAGGCTGCAATCCTAGACATCTTGTCCCCTCCATGTATGTTGTCTTGGCAGGATGTACTCAAATGAAATTTTGTCTTGGGGATCAATAGAACATATTGAATTGAACTTTTCAGTGGTAAGTAGCAAAATATTTGCCTTTCAGGATCACCCTGCACTATTCAAATAAACAATTTTAACATCAAGGTTCAAGGTGACTGTATTGTCATTCCCATCACATGTACCACATGAGGTGGAACACAACTGTGCACTCAAGGTCCCAGTTACACCCCAAAATGGCAAAATATGAAGTAGAAAAAAAAGAAACTATACAAGGATCTAAGATGTATGCTAAATTAAAATAATGTGATATAATACGGTGTATTAATCAGTAAGTTGTAGCATTTTCTTTCAGTCCCTGTCCATCTCCACACTTAATACAAGTAAAATCAATAACCTCTGGTAAGCACCTTACAAAAGAGTTTAAGCCAAAAGTTGATTTATTAGCGTATCAGTGGGGAGGATATAGTTGCAGATCTAAAGCCCGGTCATTTAAATGACCGATTTTTAATTAATTTATTTTTTATTGCTGACAGTATATGACGAGTGTTCACGTTAAACCTTTGGTAATTGTTTATCTAAACGTCATTCTGCAATCATTCCTGCATACGACTGAGTCAGACAACAAAACAGTCCAAGTAAACTCTGGTTCAAGCAGAGGATTTAAACTGGGGCATTAATGAGCAAATCACTGAACATCTACTACTTCTTCTGTGGATAAAATCGGACCTCTCGCCTGCACTGAAGAGGAGCAAAGCCTCCTGAGGAATCAATTTATCCCATTAATATTCTGAAACAATCCAGTCCTTCCTCCACACACATTTGTAACGTGCTGAGCCAAACGGGGGAAAAAAACGGTCAATGTGTGATCATTCCGACAGGAATTAAAGATTATATCTACAGAGACGGATTAAGCAGATTTAAAAGAAGATTACTTTTGGAGTCTGTTATGTTCATCAGTAAACAACTCCATGCTACAAATGTTTACATGCAA
>JBBPBX010109398.1:0-11017 GCA_038048925.1 Garcialebias charrua | reverse complement strand
TCCCCTTTTTAAAAATCAGTTACTCTGTAGAATCTATGATTTTGCAGAGTGATTAACAGTTTTATACTTAAATTTAAATACACATCAGCAAAATCTGTAATTCTGGCAGAATAGTACAGTTAAGTGTAGGGTCCCTGCTTGTGGCATTATAGTATTTTTCTATGAATTTCACAATTTTTTGAGATTTCACAGTAAAATTCTGTATTTTCCATATATCATAACTGTTTATATAATGTAAAATTTCAGTTTCATGTTTCATGGTATTTCATTGTATTTACTGCGGTGATGTACTATTTTGAATTTTTTTTTGGTCTTTTACTGTTGCAATTTGACAGTTTTTTTATGTAATAATAAGTTTTGTTTTTTTGTTTTGTTTTTTTTTTACATTGTATTAATACCAAACATGGCTATAACTAAATTTCTGTCTCTACTACAGTACTTGTTTTCAAGTGCGGCTGTGACCTAATATATGTCAAACTTTATACAGCATGTATGTTAAACCATCCCCTCTGCTCTTTGTGCAGCTATTAGGGGTTTTCAGATGGCATATTTGTCAAGGGTTTGTATTTTTCCACCTTTCACAGGGCACTTTCAGTCCCCACCCATACATGCAGGCTGACATTTCCAAAGATCAACTTCATTTTCTTTCTCCATTACAATAGCATATGAAATCTCTACATCTTTTTTTTTCTTGCTTATATTTTCTTTCCACAAGCAGTCTTTTTGGTGACAAATTAATTTTCTTCTCAGGCAGGCCATTTTTCCCCCCCATCAGAGTGAACAAAACTCAAGTGGCTTGACAGCTAAAGCTATATACCGGTAATTACTTTAAAGAGGGCAAACTTGGGTCAAGGAAGTTTCTCCCCCCAATTGTTTATTAAAAACCAGTGCTTTCTAAGACAATAAAAATGAATACAAAGCAAACTGAGTTATTTCACAACTTACAAATTGTTTGTTGGCTCAGCCAGCTTCAGTTCTCAACCATACTGAGAACTGTAATGGAGACTGAGATCAGGTGGAAACATGCATTATTTTCTTAGGGAGAAACCCTGCAGGTGAATCTCCTATGAAAAATAAATCTCCTAATCATGACATTTAAACTGAAGCATTGCAAATAATCTGATTTCCGAGTTTTTTCAGAACAAAGTAAATTTAGAAGTTTAATATACTGTACCGTGCATAAAATACACATTAAGATCAACATTTCAGTGGTTCATCCAGGACTTGAAATGTGTAAGGTTAAGCAGTTGTAGGCAGAAAGTTTTTATCTACAGGAATGCAGATTTCGTATCTGGTTACTGTCATTAGCTTTTCAGCTCGACTGGTAAGCAGGACTGACATATTCTGTTTTATTTTCCTCTGCCACTAAACACGCCATGGCAAAGTAGCTAATTCACATTAGCAGTAAAAATTGTCCCCCTATGTAAAAGTTCTTACTAAGTGAAGAAGACTTAAGGTAAGTTAAAATAAAAAAGGCGTTCAATACAAGAATAACTGGACTTTATTTGTTACAGAAGACGTTTTGCTTCCTATCCGGGGAGCTTTATCAATTCAATGAGCAGACTGTGTGCGCGTGGAGTTATAACAGTCTTAGATGTCACACACCAACCTATGTAAACTGAAAGCTGAGATAACACATACATGTAAATTGATGAATCACACCTTAACAGTAGTTTTTTTTTAAAGTCTTTGACAGAAGACACACAACTGTTTGTAAATTGAAAATCACACCTCACACCCCAACAGCAGAGGCTTCTCAAAATCTTTGCTAGTCTAATTCCCAGACAAGACACCTCTGCTCCCATTCGATGTAAAACAGAGCAGAGACGCCTCTTTTGAGAAGCCTCTTTTGAGAAGCCTCTGCTGTTGGGGTGTGAGGTGTGATTTTCAATTTACATACAGTTGTGTGTCTTCTGTCAAAGACCTTAAGAAACCCCTACTGTTAAGGTGTGATTCGTCAATTTACATGTATGTGTTATCTAAGCTTTCAATTTACATAGGTTGGTGCGTGACATCTAAGACTGTTATAACTCCACACGCACACAGTCAGCTCATTGAATTGATAAAGCTCCCCGGATGGGAAGCAAAACGTCTTCTGTAACAAATAAAGTCCAGTTGTTCTTGTATTGAACGCCTTTTTTGATTTTAACTTAAGTCTTCTTAGTAAGAACTTTTACATAGGTTGGTGCATGACATCTAAGACTGTTATAACTCCACGCGCACACAGTCTGCTCATTGAATTGATAAAGCTCCCCGGATGGGAAGCAAAACGTCTTCTGTAACAAATAAAGTCCAGTTGTTCTTGTATTGAACGCCTTTTTTGATTTTATCATGTCCTGGACGACTGAGAGTCTTCACCAGCATAAGACTTAAGTTAGCTTTTTGTAACTCTGTAAAATGTTTTAAAATAGTTAATGCAAGAACTGTTAAAAAAAAGTTTACTAAAAAGAAACAATGATTCTTCTAAATAAGGTTGTTTGTTGTTCACTTTACACTGTAACTTATTAAGTTATTTTTATATTTTTAAATATCATCTGCTGCTTCAAAGGGTGATGAGTTTATCTAGTTTACTGTGTGAGACCTATAACTCACAAGGCATCCTTCACATTAGATAATAACACCACAACACTGTAAAAAAAAATCAGCCAGGATGAGGATGATCTTTGCAGGGTCTTGGCAAGGCCTTGAGATGTGTATTAAGAACTTAGTGGGCTGAACTCCCCATTGTATGTGATGGTACGATAAGTTGGAGAGGGGTTTAAACCCACACGATTCTCGATTGTTGAGAAAAAGCAGGGCTGTACACACTGGACTGTTCCTAGACTGCAATTGAAATTGTGACAAAGCCATGGAGACATGGTGTGATCATCAAACACTTATCTGGCTCTTTAAGCAATTTGAGAGAGTTGTGCAATGGCAGGGACAAGACATGATGTGAGTGTGGGCAAAATGTGTTGGTTTCATTGTGGAATCGTGTGGTTGAAGTATAGATAATGCTGAGGGCAACGTAGAGTATTTCAGAGATGTTGAGTGTGGCAGCAGATTGTATGGAGATAAATTAGTCAGAAGTGGTCACACAAGCATTCAACAAGATTTGTATGTGTACATTAGGATCCACAAGCACACCGCAAGATTCTCAAATGAATAGTTTTATAAAAGTGTTATAAAATTGCACAAGAAGGAATATTCTGCACAAAAAAACTGTCATGTACAGGGAACCCCCGACCTACGACTCCATCGACCTGCGAACCACGGGACATACGAACGAGCCAAAGTTGAAGAATGCCATCGAGCTACGGCGAAAAGTTCGTGACCTACGAACGAACCAAGCTAAAATATATAATCGAGCTACGGCAGACTGGATGCACGACCTACGAACGAGCCCCATTACAAGTATATAATCGAGCTACGGCGTAACTGCGTCACATATGGCAATCGGCGAGGTGGGGGAGGGGATTGCCTTTGGCTGTTGCTTGTTGGGCATGGGTGTGACACTGCGCATGACAGTGGAAAAGTACCGCCAGCGAGAGGGGGGGGCTGGGCTTCTGGCGGATGTACACACAGCCGCAGTGCACCTGGCGGCGGAGGGATCCGTACAGGTAAAGCGGTAACTATTTAAAGGGCTGCGGCCATTTTGTCCCTCGTGGGTTAGTTACGGTGATTGATGAGAAGAGACATACGAACGAGAGAAAAACATCTGTCTACCTACACTTCAGTCAAAGTAAGGCAATTTTGTTTCATTTTTCTGCTGCTTCTAGCTTTTTCTGAGTTCATGGACTTCTTTCTCATGCACATGGACACTCATCAACGCACTGGTTTCAAAAACATGATGGTTGCAACATGCTTCTGATAGATGTGATGCTGCTGATGGATTTATGGATTCATGTGTGATTGTTGACATCATTTTGCTGATGTCAGTTCCTGCTGATTTGCTGCTCTGATGTTAAAAGCTGCACTTTGAGAAGTGTTCATGTGTGATTGTTGACATCATTTTGCTGATGGGAGTCCCTGATTTGCTGCTGCTCTGATGTTAAAAGCTGCACTTTGAGAAGTGTTCATGTGTGATTGTTGACATCATTTTGCTGATGTGATTTCCTGCAGTTCTGATGTGAAGTTACTGATGTACAGTTACTGTGTGTGTTTATGGATGAATGTGTGGTGTAATGGTTTAGATAAGTGTTTGTAAATAAAGTTCTGTGCATGTTTATGGCCCAGTATGTCAGTCTCATGCTGTTAAATGTGTGCGCGGCGCACCGTTAGCGGTATTTCCGCGACCTACGAACGAAATAACGACCTACGAACGGGACGCAATTTTCACCCCCTACCTACGACAGGATCGAGCTGCGAACGGTTCTTAGGTCCCGAACTCGTTCGTAGGTCGGGGGTTCCCTGTACATGAAAAAGGTGTTCAATACAGAAACAACTGGACTTTATTTGTAACAGAAGATGTTTCGCCCTTCATCCAAAGAGCTTTCTTTGAGCTTTCTTTTCTTCGATGAAGGACGAAACGTCTTCTGTTACAAATAAAGTCCAGTTGTTCCAGTTGTTTCTGTATTGAACGCCTTTTTTTTAATTTATCATGTCCTGGATGACTGAGAATCTTCACCAGCATGTCATGTACATGTGCACAAATCAGCTGCTATGCATGGATACATCAACACGAGCACACAGGATAGCTTGGAGATTATTACTGCTTCAGATTCACAAATAAGTAAAGTGCTTTACGCTTAGATTAACATTACTGGATTCCAAAGATGTTAATTGTGTGTACTGTATGGTTGAAATAAACCTAAAATGAGTAGGTTATTGTTGGAAAATGTATCATGGAATATATGTAAATTCCATCCATCCATCCATCCATTTTCTTCCGCTTATCCGGGGTCGGGTCGCGGGGGTAGCAGCCTAAGTAGGGAGGCCCAGACTTCCCTCTCCCCAGCCACTTGGAGCAGCTCCTCTGGGGGAATCCCAAGGCGTTCCCAGGCCAGCCGAGAAACATAGTCCCTCCAGCGTATCCTGGGTCTTCCTCTGGGTCTCCTCCCGGTGGGACATGCCCGGAACACCTCACCAGGGAGGCGTCCAGGAGGCATCCTAACCAGATGCCCGAGCCACCTCAACTGGCTCCTCTCGATGTGGAGAAGCAGCGGCTCTACTCCGAGTCCCTCCCGGATGACTGAGCTTCTCACCCTATCTCTAAGGGAGAGTCCAGCCACCCTGCGGAGAAAACTCATTTCAGCCGCTTGTATCCGAGATCTTGTTCTTTCGGTCATAACCCAAAGCTCATGACCATAGATGAGGGTGGGAACGTAGATCGATCGGTAAATTGAGAGCTTTGCCTTTTGACTCAGCTCTCTCTTCACCACGACAGACCGGTACAGCGCCCGCTTCACTGCGGACGCTGCACCTATCCGCCTATCGATCTCACGCTCCAGTTTTCCCTCATTCGTGAACAAGATCCCGAGATACTTAAACTCCTCCACTTGGGTAAGGACCTCCTCCCCGACCCGGAGAGGGCACGCTACCCTTTTCCGGCTCAAGACCATGGCCTCGGATTTGGAGGAACTGATCCTCATCCCGGCCGCATCACATTCAGCTGCAAACCGCTCCAGCGAAAGCTGTAGATCACGAGCTGATGAAGCCAATAGGACCACATCATCTGCAAAAAACAGAGAAGCGATTCTAAGGCCACCAAAACGGATCCTCTCAACACCTTGGCTGCGCCTAGAAATTCTGTCCATAAAAGTTATAAACAGAATCGGTGACAAAGGGCAACCTTGGCGGAGTCCAACTCTCACCGGAAACGAGCCTGACTTACTGCCGGCAATGCGGACCAAGCTCTGACACCGGTCGTACAGGGACCTAACAGCCCATATCAATGGGCCTGGTACCCCATACTCCCGGAGTACCCGCCACAGAACCCCCCGAGGGACGCGGTCGAATGCCTTTTCCAAGTCTACAAAGCACATGTAAACTGGTTGGGCAAACTCCCACGCACCCTCCAGGACCCTGTTGAGGGTGTAGAGCTGGTCTAGTGTTCCACGACCAGGACGAAAACCACACTGCTCCTCCTGAATCCGAGGTTCGACTATCCGACGGACCCTCCTCTCCAGAACCCCTGAATAGACCTTACCAGGGAGGCTTAAGAGTGTGATCCCTCTATAGTTGGAACACACCCTACGGTCCCCCTTTTTGAATAGGGGAACCACCACCCCAGTCTGCCAATCCAAGGGAACTGCCCCCGATGTCCACGCGATATTGCAGAGTCGCGTAAGCCAACACAACCCCACAACATCCAGAGCCCTAAGGAACTCAGGACGAATCTCATCCACCCCCGGAGCCTTGCCACCGCGGAGCTTTTTAACCACCTCGGCGACCTCAGCACCAGAGATTGGAGAGCCCGACCCAAAGTCCCCAGGCTCCGCTTCCTCAGTGGAAGACGTGCCAGTAGGATTGAGGAGGTCTTCGAAGTATTCCGCCCACCGACTCACAACATCCCGAGTTGAGGTCAACAGCACGCCATCCCCACCATAAATGGTGTTGGTCGCGTACCGCTTTCCCCCCCTGAGACGCCGGATGGTGGACCAGAATCGCCTCGAAGCCGTACGGAAGTCATTCTCCATGGCCTCTCCGAACTCCTCCCACGCCCGAGTTTTTGCCTCAGCAACCACCCGAGCCGCATGCCGCTTGGACTGCCGGTACCTATCTGCTGCTTCCGTAGTATATGTAAATTGCCAAATAAATTGCATTTCCCTTGTAGTTTTTCCACAAGAAGGAAATTATTTTGTGAATTAAAAATATATATATATATCCTAGATAGGGTAGGTTATTCTTTTTATACATTTTGTGGGAGTGGTGGCACAGAGGTTAAGAAGGTGAGCTTGTGATCGGAAGATCGCCGGTTCAAGCCCCAGTACCGACAACATCAAAAATGTGGGTGGGATAAGTGAAGCAGTCACGCCTGTCTCCACCCTCATCTGCCCCACTCTGGGCCCTTGAGCAAAGCCCTTAACTCACACCATCTGCTCCCCCGGGAACCCTAGATATCAGCTCTCTGCTCCACACAGAGGGCTGTGGTAGCTCGGTGGTCTGTGGTTGTGTCAGGAAGGGCATCTGGCGTAAAAACAATTGCCAAGTCTTTATGTGACTAGTTCGCTGTGGTGACCCCTAACGAAGGGAGAAGCCGAAAGAAGAAGAAGAAGATTATTTTTATACATTTTCTTCTTGTGGAAAAATCACCAGACCTGCCTAACAATGATTCAAGTTTTTTTCCCTCTAGTGCATTTTATTATAAATTTAGATCCTGTAAAAATAATTGCCTAATAATAATGATAATAATAATAATACTGTCGTAAGAATTAGTCTCGTAACGGTACGCTAAAATCATGTTTTGGTTCGGTTCAGTTTCAAGAAGGATTCAGTTCGGTTAATTTTCGGTACAAAAAAGCCCAAATGAAGACTTACAAAACATTTATTTTGAAACTATGCCAATTAAACAATACATTTGTATAAAAATAAATAAAAGTGACCCATTTGGATGATATTTTAAATAAATGGCATTCTTTACAATAAATAATAGGGGTGTAACGGTACGCTAAAATCACATTTCGGTTCGGTTCAATTACAAGGAGGGCTCGGTTCGGTTTATTTTCGGTACAAAAAAAAAAGACAAAATAAAGACTTACAAAATGTTTATTTTGAAAATATGCCAAAAATATGTTTGTATTGTATTGTAGTAATAAATAAAAGTGACCCATTTGGATGATATTTTAAATAAACAGCACTCTACAATAAATAAATTATATTAAAAATAATAAAAATCTTAATAAATACAATAACAGTCAGAACCAGAACAATAAGCAGCAACAGACTGTTTACAATCTAACTAATCAAGTTTTTGTCCAGTAGCAGCAGTGTGGCTGTATTTGTCCTCATTACTCACAACCTCTTCTTGGTGGGACAAGCCCTGGAACAGTTCAGAGTTCAGTTCAGTCATCACACACTTCTTAGCTGCAGCAGGTGATCTCTGGTGGATTTCCCTGAAGTGGAAGAGAGATGCTACCTCTGTAACTGGAAATACTGGAAATAAAACACAGAGGTAAAAAAAATAAGTTAATAAGATTATGATTTTAAATAATAATAAATTATAAATAATAATTATAATAAAAGAACAATACCTCTTGAACGGTTGAATCTCACTCATCAGGACAGGGCTTAAATCAGCTCCAGGACTTGTTGACAATCAGTTTTAGTTTTTTCATAAAGAGCTGAACTTTTTGACTTAAATGTTGACGTGATGGATGTCTCATAGCAAGGATCAACTGCGCATAAAAAACATTCAGACTTAGATTCAGAGCTTTAAAAACTCATACAGTTTTTGTTATTGATCTGGACCGATCTAAATTACCTGATGAAGTTGTTTAAATGCAGCTGTGTTGTTAGCGCTGTTTCTGTAACAGCTGCTGTTTCTTGGTTCACGTTCGGATGAAGTCGTTTCAAACAAGTTCACGTTAGACGTGTTGCTGGCTGCAGAGCCAGTCTTGTGAAACAATGTCCACACACACAGCTTTGTGTGCTCGTCTTTTAACAAGAAAACCATAACGTTAACAAACAGGAGACCGCAGCGAGAAGCTAACGGCTAATGCTGCGCGTGCTGCACGATAATAGCTCCGTGCTGAAACGCGCCCAGGAAATTTTGTTCCGCGGCGCATATATTAACGTTCAATGAGTGAAAAAATAACCGAAACGGTACGGAGGTGGACCGAACCGAACGTGCTGTACCGAAACGGTTCGGTACACCCACTACAACCGTATCATGCCTAATAAATAAACTATACTAACAATAATAAAAATCTTCATAAATGCAAAGTCAGAACCAGAACAATAAGCAGACCAGGGTATGATAAAACAGACCGTTTGCAATCTAACTAATCACGTTTTAAGTTTTGGACCAAAAAGACCAACTTGTCCACATTTTCTGTCAAAGGTTGCAGTGACAATATCTCCAGCGGTTGAGAAAACCTGCTCACTAGGAACAGAGGTAGCAGGAATAGAGAGTGTGGCTGTAGTTGTCCTTGTCTTTCCACCAAAGCTTCAAGTGAAGGGCACCCTGAAGCTCTGTACTCACAACCTCTTCTTGGACCTGCTCCAAAAGGGACTAGCTACTTCCCACCTGTCCCTGGAATAGTTCACCAAAGAGTTCAGTCATTACAGACTCAGCTTCTATCTCATTGACATCCTCCTACTGCAAATAACACGGAGGTAAAAAAGTTCTTGCAAGGTCATCATTTCTGTTATGAGGTGGTTGAATATCCTCTTTTGCTCATCATCATCAGGGCAAGGCTTTAATCTGCTCCAGGGCTTGTTGACGATCAGTTTTAGCTTTTTCATAGCCTGGTTAAAACCAGACCCTTGTCCTTCACTTCGCTTCATACTAGGGTCTGGACTTTCTCCATAGAGAACTGATTCTTGCTGGAGGCGTGGCCTCTGCTGAGGAACAAAACCATTGGATCTGATTTTACCAAATCGTTAACGTTTGGCCGTAACGTATGTTGCACGGAGCTGCGTAGGAAGGCGAGGGCCAGGCTATATGGCAAGCCCTTTTAACATTAAATCGGATTCACGGCACTTACAGGCTAACTGTTCAGATAAACAGCTCAGAAACCACTCGGTGGATATTTTTTCTGCTACCAGTGTGTAATTATATGGCTTTAATTTACTAGCTGTTGGCCTGGATGAAACATTTGAGATAAAATTCGATTTTTTATAATTTATTTTCGTAGCGCCCCCGAGGCTGTTTGGAAAAAGTCAAACCAAAACAATTTAAATCTAGCAAATTTGACCATTTTGTGAATTGATTAAGGAACGGTTAAGCTCAGGAACCCTTGTGCTATAACGTCAGCTAAGAAATATATATTTTTCTCAGCAAATAAACAATAGTTTTTACCGTGTTTTCTTGTAAATTCCTTCGTGCCGGCAGCCATTTTAAGCAGGGCAAACTGCGCATGAAATCGACGTTGTTTAAAACTCTGCCTTCTGTTCTCTGATTGGTCCGGCCAAAAATCTGCCAGCGAAATCCTTGTCTATGGGAGAAGTCCCAGACGAAGCAGTGAAGGGAAAATAGAATTGTGCGGAGCTGCATAGGAAGGCGAGGGCCAGGCTAGCTTTTTCACAAAGTGCTGGTACAATTTTTGAGCTGAAGTGTTGACATGATGGTATGTCGTAGCAGAGCTCAAGAACTTTAATCATATGCTTAAAGCCGACGCATCAACAACAGAATTTGAATGTAGATCCAGAGTTTTAAAAACTCCTACAGCTTGTGTTATTGATCTGGACCAATCTGAATGACCTGATGAAGGTTGTTTAAATGCTGCTATTTTCGGTCTTTGTACCAAGCTGCTAGAAGAGACGCTCGCATTCGTGTGATGTCGTTTCAAATGTGTTAGCAAGTTAGACGTGTTGCCTGCTGCAGATCCAATCTCCGTGAATCAACGTCAGCACACAGCTTTGGATTTGTTCACATATTTTAACAAGAAAGCCATAATGTTTCCAAACAGGAGACCGCAACAAGATGCTTGGCTGCTAATGCTACGCGTGCTGCAAGACTATTCAACAGTTAATAGTGCCATGCTGAAACACGCTTAGAAACTTTAGTTCTTCTGCTGCACATAATCTCTTGTAGGATATCATACCCTGGTCAGTTTTACTGACTGTACAATATTCCAAATTAAAGATTGAGTAGATTTTATCTAACCCAAACTTATCATGTAATCACAGGTTCTCTCTTTTTCAGGATTTAACAATAAATTGTGACTAGGCAAGATGTAGTTTGATAGGAAACGTTACTTATGTTGATCTTCTACCAGGGATAGACCATTTAATAACAGAATCATTAAATTACATCACATTTACAATGGATTGGTCTGATCAATTTTAATATAACTTAACTGTAGACAGATTCAAAATTTAGAACAACAGAACAGTAAAAAGTTGACATAATTACTTATTTCTGCAGGCACATTAA